>JBCEWB010096120.1:2122-12292 GCA_039654565.1 Peronia peronii
TTATATCAATAGTGCATTTAATGGTTCAATAGATAGTACAGTTGGCAATCAGATCACTGAGTGAGTGAAAAGGTAGACTAGTCATTGTGATAAGCTTTCCTTTCATACTACAACCCCTTTCAAATTATTATCTTGGTATAATAGAAGTACTTGTTCAATGTAAAAAGTATGGCGATAGGTTGCTAGCGCTCTGGGTCACAACCGAACCTTCATCCAGCTATGCCGACAAACCCTGCGGTCACCACTATCTATTTCTAGTGACAACTTTGCTGTGCACTCACAGCCCGATCCTCATCCAGCTGTAGAATGAACACAATGGGCGACTCATCCATTTGACGACAGCAGCTCTCCCCATTCTAGATATAAATCACAACAAAACCTTCGCTCGGTTATAAAGTATATATATTCTAATAGCAACTTCCTGTAGATATGTGCACTCACAGCCCGATCTCCATCCAACTGTAGAATGAACACACATAGTGTCATACATGAGATGACAAATCTCCCCATTCCAGATATAACTCACAGCCAAACCTTCGCTCGGTTATAGAGTATATCTTCAATGGCTTCAAAAGTCGTTATCCACCAGTTTAAACTCAGACCACCCAACTGTTGAATATAATACAAATATTGAGTGAACTGGCTGTAAAGGGCACAGATTTCCAGTGATGTTAGAATTTTCACCCAACTGTAGAGAGAACATTTTGGAACATTATTGTCCCGAGTGACAGTTTCTCAAGTGACAGCTTCCTAAATAAATTCCTGACGCTTTTCACAGTCCAATCACTCAGTGTTATAAAGCAACTAGTTGAGGCTTCAAGTCACTAGCGACATAATTGCCAGATCATCTGACGGTGAAATGTACGTCAGACTTATTAATATGTCTTGTGGCATTCGTGAGCATGAGATCTATCAGATAGTGTCATTCAAAAAGAGATAGAATTGTTAAAAAAAAAATAATGGTGTAAGTCATCAGATTTTAATGATCTGTGCTAATAAAGTATTCTGTTCTCAATATTTCAAATGTGCTGATTATGTCTAATGACATTATCGTAGAGGCGACTACATGGGACTGATAGAAAAATTCCTGTTGAAATAAAATTGAAAATGTATCCTGAAGTGTGTAAATATAACAAATCCCTGTGGGTGAAACATTGGGATCCGCTGAGTGGATAGAATGATTCTTCAACAACCTGTTAATGTTACATCTGACGAACACAATCGACTCTATAACGCGGGTTTGTAATGACTGCTTGAAGTTCAAATAACAGCCCTCATCCAGTTTGTTTATAATAGTTAAAAAATTGGTACTGCACAAGACAACTTCCTGTTATTATCACCATTGATGATTTAGCCTAATCTTCACGATTGTGCAATGTAAACAGCCTTTGGCTGACAGCTGCTTTTGTAACAAGTGAACTGTTGCCTGCTAAAACCACTGAATAGAAAAAAAAATGTACATCATCTTGTTCCTAGACTTTAAATCGTCTTATTTTGAAATTCAGAAAAGACGATAAATATTGAGAGAGACGCGTCATATGATAACAGAGTTGGAAAAATTCCAAATATTTGTATACGATAGAAGACAGTTGGGGAGATGGAAAGAGCAACTTACAATTTTGCAAGAAGAGGTTGGGACTTCAGCAATCGACAGCTATAGACAATTGCAAATTGTTTGAAAGGACAAAGCAAAGACATGAAATTGAATAATCGATTATTGTGAAAGTGAAAATTGGAACAATATTGTCGGTTGTTGAATGAAATTTCAATGGCCAGCTGTCTGGTGAAGGAAATTTCACAAGAATGGCTATAAAAACGAGCGATGAAGATGAAAAATCCACAAGTATCAGCTGCGTTAAATTTCAAAAACGAAGTTGTAATAATATTCTCACGAAAAAAAATAACTGTATTCTACCAACAGGTGCGATCATTTTGGGCATGGCAAATTGAAGTGACTTGTTATAGAAATGGATTTGTCTTTAAGTAACACCTTGGACAGAATGGGCGGTGATCAAGAAGTCGTAATGAGCTGATCATTTGTTCTCCGCACACCAGTGAAACGAACACAGTAGTTGATGTCTGAAATTTTAATACATCTGTAGCTGCTAGAAATGCTGTCTTTATGTACCAATTTTCTCAGTGATTCAGTTCACTTTCACTTCATCCAATAGCCCGGTCAGAGAATTTCAGACATAAATAGATGGCACTTATATAAAAAGCCGAATTAAATAGAATTAATATAAAAAGTGAGCAAAACTGTTAAAAGAAATCATGGATACAGCGACGATCTATGACAGGATCAGCGTTTAAATACTTTTGGAAGATTATGCATTCACTTTGTAATCAATTGCAATATTCCGAAAAAGTGGGTGTCGATTGCACGTAAAGAGCTGATCGTGGGCGTTACTGAAGTCCATTTCTGCCATCAGCGGTACGCCGATCAAGCTGAGGCAACTGAACAGTTCTCGAGTCTGCCTTATTCTAATGCCAGTCGTGATATTTTTGTCTTCATGTGACTTTGGCTGTATCTTGCATTTTAATGTGTTGTCTCTCATCAAAGGTGGATGGAGTTTCCTTTGGAGGATCAAGTTTATCTTATCTTACTGCTACTACTTACTAACTTATGGATAAACAAACCGTCAACAAAAAAATAAGTGGTTTACATAATTATATTGCAAAGTTGATGAATTAACATTGTCTGTGTGCAAATCTACAAAGGGCGAAAGAGGCGAACTTCTCCACGTTTAAGGCCTTTCCAGTGCCTGCATGTGTTCTCTTTAACTATCTTGCCAAATAAATGGACATTATGGAATGGCGTGCTGACAAAACAATACGCCCATTCAGTGAAACGGATGTTGCTTAATAGTTAAACCGACTACTGTCCCTTAAAACCTACTATAAAATTGTAACAAAATGTGAAATAGAATATGATAAGTATGTTAATGTTCTCAGTCTAAAAAAAAAACGACAAATTAGGTACAGCAAACTGAAATTTCAAAGTGTTCAGCTTCCAAATCATTCCCTTCCGTTTGATAGAAGTGTTTATTCTTTAATACCAAATTCATGTTCATAGCTCAATCTTTAAGAAAGCTATGACCATTTGAAGGCAAAAAAGCGTTAACTTTTCCAATAAAATACACAAAAATACAAAACCCTAACTTCGAAATGCTGTCTTATGTTGAAATTTAGACATGCAAAACAATAGCTTGTACACACAAATTCCTGAGTATAAATAACATGCTGAATTTTTTTTCAGGGATATGAGATATTTACATAATTGTAATATATCAGATCATGCATAGCTTTCAGAGAAAAAGAAAAACGGGCAAAAATTGAATCGGAGATAAACTGACATCTTTTGAGCCCATCGACTTTGCCGTTCATACTGTCCAGCCTGTCTCCTCTCTACGGTAAAGATACTTTACATTCCTGCTTCGAGGAACGGGACCAATCAACAAATCTAGTCCCCATTTTTGTATCTTACAGAAAGAAAAATAGATGAAGTTCATTTTATTGAAAAAAAAAAAAAATCGTTCGATTTAAAGGGGCGGGGGAGGGGGGGGGGGCGGGGGAAGGGGGGACGCTTTATTTCTAATTTTAACTTAACGCCCTAAAATCTCGTTTCATTGGGTACACATTTAAATGTCGTTCATTTCCCTGCATAGTTATTTCTGGTTGGAGGAGCCCACGGTCGGTTCGAATAGGAAAGGGGTCAAAACGTCATCGAAAGGCCAGTGTGCAAATTGTGGAAGGTGACTACAAAATCGTTTCCGCTGTCTTTGGTCCTCATTAATACACAGTTTATGAAAACAGTTTATGATTTCAAGAACTTGAATGATTTATTGACAAACAGAAAATCTACGCTGTGGCCAATTCAGGAAGTAAATACCTGCGAAAGATCAGTTACCGAAGATGTTAAAGGAAATCGTGGGTACATCCACGGTCTATACTAGGATAAGGGTTTAAATACTTTGGGAAGACCAGGCACTCACTTTATAATCAACTGTAATATTCTAGTGCTCAGCGAGACAGTTATTTCAGGCGGTTTACTGTAGCTTATAAAATATCGTGACACTTTTTACTTATTAGACTCATCATTACGCTTTAAATGGTTTGATTCAAATCACTTAACAAATCACTGATGTTTCAGCCAGATGTCGATGCCACAGGTCTCCCTAATGTCCAAACTATATTAGAACTCATATGGCCCAACATACTAACAGCGGAAACAAACTAAATAAATGAATGTTAGAATGTAGACTTGGCTTCAGAAGAAAGCAAATGTTCTGACAATTCTAAAAGTTTCACTTACCGATTTCATTGTTATGCAGACTTTAAATACCTGCAGATTAGAGCTCACATTCTACAGTTGTGGTTGTCCAGTGAAGTAGTTCGGAGTGGAGCAGTTGCTGAGACAGGAATCCTTGTGTGCACATGGCTCCTTGTGGAGATGTCATGGCTGAAGGAATTAATGGAGAGCTGGATAAATGTCTTGCATTGAACAACAACGCTTCAACTCAGGTTTTTCACATTCATATTCATGAACTAATTTCAACTTTGATGTGTTACAAAATAAAAATGTCAGATACAAAAATAAATTATAGACATTTGTTCGTTGTCAAAGTCTATAAGTCCGAGTTCACCTGTCTGATGGCTGGCTCAGATATAACTCAGTAATGATTAGCCCCACAAAAAAGAGTCTGAAAGCGGTATGAATTCATTAATATTGTTCACCCTATAAATAACTCTGCGGTACGCGTGTTGACTATAATCATTTTGAACATGTCAGCATCCTATTTGTCTCTCTATCTATATATATATGTGTGTAAATTTCGATTGAGAGCCTAAAGACACCATGAACATGGTACGCCAGTGCTGCAATAATTTATTCGTCTCCAATCATCCATTTGAAATTCCTATGCGAGAGGGATACAAAGAACAGACTGCAATAATCATAGTATAAAGAATAACGAGCTGACCTAGAAGTCCAAGGGGCGTGGCCAAGGAATGTTTCTCACCTGTAGCAAGAGCGACACAATATAACGCGAGCTGCCATCCCTTTAAATCTTTTTTCTTCCTGTAGTTGAATCTTGTACAGTCTCCAAATTGCAAATTAAATGGGTCTAAAGTAGATCTGCAATAGCAAAATATAAACAACAAATATTTTGAAATATTTTTACTTCGAAATAGGCTCAGTCTGATTATCCATATGGTCAGGGTTTTTTTATATTCTGTGCTAGCTAAAATCGCACTGCCAACAAAAGCATAACATATCTGATCTTTTAAATTGAGATACAAAATATGACGTCATTCAATCAATTTATCCCGTCTCACACTGACTTTAACGAAACAATTAATTTATTATAATTTATTAGTACACTACTAAACTACAGATGAAGTGTAGCATTGTTCTCAATGCCATGTGTTCAATAGCGTAAAAACAAAGACGTTGCATGTCTCACACTTGAAAACTCAAAGAGAACATCACCATCTGATCACAAGGTGCCATGTATGTGCAGATTTCTCACCAATCCATTAACATAACTACTTGTTGACAGACTTCCCAGACATTTTATTGGTATTATTTACTCACTGTATGGGCCAGACTTGAAACCGCAGACTTTGTCTACTTAAGTCACTCCATAGGCCTGAGGCCCCTCAGTTCGAGATTAGAACTGATATGCGGTTGGAGAATAACAGTGGGCAGTTTGACGGTTCTAATGTCAGCGCTGTCTGGTCTGAAGACATTGAAAATGGTAGACAGCCAGAGATATTTGCTGCACACCAAACACTGAGCTACAAGGTCAGGCTGTTCGTCCTACAGCTGCTACTACATTGATTCTTGCTTATCTGTGTCTGAAAAAAAAAATGTATAAACTATGAGATAGCTAAAAAATGTGCAAAATATAATCCAGCAGACTAACATATTCCAAACACTTCGCAAAAATATCACTTATGAAAGATTGATGGCAAAAATTATAACTTTTCTGATGTTTGAAAAGTACATACAGTATCATCTAACTTAATTACTGAAAAGAAAAAAGCAGAAACAGCCAAAGTTTTAGAGAGTCACATCTTTCACTGTCTGTTGAGCCCATCAAGCTGGGCTTGTCTGTTCTTATTCAAGATGGCGACTTCCAAACCACGTGGATTCTCGGTCCTATTCACACAGCATTAATTGGCATGGACTTTTTCACAGGCAAAGAATTTTTCCAATTTAAACAAATCAAAAATTATACTGCTCCACTCAATATGAAAGTGTGAATAAAATACAATGTTGTCGGTCTTTTTTTCCTCAGTAATGGTTGGATTTTTAAGCATTGCGTTTCATAATTCAGCAGTTAATCACATGGAGGACCGAGCTCCTGCCTATGGTTTCGTTGGACCATTCAAACAGAAGGAGTACATGGCTGCATTTGATAGAATAGGGGGGAAACACGGCATGCAAAAACACTTTTGAAATCATCAAGCTTTGAATATCTAAATGGTCTAACACCACTGATAGAACCTCGAGAACTTGAGATTGTGACGAAAGGTCGTGAGTTTTTGTCAACTGATTACACATCACATCAAGAAACTGTTTTTTTAATTGATATTTTTTTTTCTTTTTGTTGCTCATGGGACAACAATCTGTGTACATTTAGAAGTTACATGACGAGATATAAATAAATAAGGTCAGGGTTACTGAGACCATGTGGCTACAAAAGGTCAAAGGTCATTGAGGTCATGTACCCTCAACTCTTATGACCAGCGAACAGTGTTCATCACACATCTTTTAATAATGAGATGAATCTGGCTAAAAATAAACTTTCCACATGGCCGCAATGGTCACTCCGATAAAATAGGCCTAAATTCGAACCATTTGTAAGTAAATAAAAATAAAAGGAAAATAAAAATAAGAATAAAAGAAGTTGTGCTGTGCTGTGATGTGTAATCAGCAGCTCACGACCCTCTGGTGTAGCCTCGGTTCACAAACTTCTCTCTGTACTGTACCAGTTCCAGTGTTTGTTTTTGAAACTGAGCTTATCTTTAAACACAGTATTTTAACGAACGATTTTTTTAAAATGGTGTGGGACAATTACACTGAAACCCTGTACGGTTGAAAAGTTTACCAGACGGGCCACAAGATGTGATTATTTCATATTCAGTCCACGGTAGCAATTGTTTAGGACTTGGGTCGTTTTCAAGATAACAAACCAAATGGATAAGACACCGTCGATCACTCTGATGGACCTATTCAAAGACCAAAATAAACTGATGCATTTGGTAGAGAGGAAACAGGAGCTAAAGCATACAAAGATTCTTGAAATATTTAACTGACGGAAACTGTATTCACGATTTTCAGGATGGTGTCATCAGCCACCGTTCACGTGGATCGTTCTTCCCCCAACATCTTTGCAATCAGCATTTTTATCCGAAAAAAAGGGGAAAATGATGCATCTGGTCCCTGAGTTTCTAAAACACCACAATAAGAAAACGGATTTTCACCTTGAGATTAACGAGACACTTAACTACTTAACTTCTACAAGGGCTTGAGATCCACTTTCCCGGCCTAGCCTTGTCCGTCCGTGCCACTCGGAGGTTGTGAGTAAAACTGACTGTACTCACTCACTGTGTTCCTCGTGGTGAACTGAAACCGTCAGTCAATGCATGGTACATCACGTGATCTCAAGGACAATCAAATGTTGAATGAAAACCACGGACCACAGCTACGAACTACGGAAATGCCCCCCCCCCCCCTACCATCTCCAGTTTCGAAATGTATTGTCTCGTGGTCAGCGTCAAAAATACACCATTACCCATCATTTGTGTCTCTGAAATTGTGTACCATTAAATGAAAGATTAAAAAGAAGAAGAAGGAGAATTAAAGCTCTACAAAACATAAAAAAGTATGGGAGCAGCAGTTGCTCTAAGTTGAAAAGTATTCAAGTCTGTTCGGAGATAATTTATCGCCAGTGAAAAGGACCGTTTTCCTGGCGGTTTTATATTATTCTACTTGTTCCATTTCCACATTTAAGGTGTTTTGATACTTCACTGTTAATCTCTTACTGGCTTTTTTTTTTCTTTTCTTTGAGTTTTCTGAACTTTGTTTCACAATATGTTAGACGTGATTTAGGTCGTTTTCGTTCTGAACGTTTCAATTTTTCTTTGTGAAAACCTGTTAGATTAAAGAGTTTATGTTATGTGTGTGGGGGTGGGGGAGGGAGGTGTGTGTATGCATGGTCGTGTGCGAGTGTGTGTGTGTGTGTGTGTGTGAAATTCGATTGAGAAACTGCAGTTTCAAGGCTCCTTTTCGAACAGATGTTTTGTTTGATTTGATGAAACTGAAGTCATAGTTTTACTCCTTGTCGGATTTTAGTACGAGCTGACATCAAATTCTATGCATTTTCTTTTTTAGCTCGGCAATTACGGGAAAAAAAAATCAAAATCTCACCTGGAGACAATACCCTCGTATCCATTGGAAAATGTCACAGAGTGAAAGGAGGGTATTTGGCGAGGTGGTGCCTCACTCATGATCGTCCTGTACTCGATTTTTAGATCTACAAAACCGCGGTTTTATTGCTGTATAATTTTTATCTAAGTCAATCTGTGTTTGTGCTATTTTAGTTCAAATCTCATCAACTTATTTCAGTCTCCTCTCTGGCATCGTAATAAAAATTATTCCCTGTTCCATACAGTGCGTCTTCTCCTTTTTTTTAAAAAATGTTTTTCTTGAAAAAATAACGATTTCTCATTAGAGCTGTCCGTTTCCCTCGCAAAAGATCAATTGCTAAAAATGACAGACAGTCGAGCAGACGACTGCTCTGAGTAATGGAAATGAACAGTGATACAAGAAAATGGGAATGTAAAATGAAACATTAAAATTAAATGTCTATGTATAACGGACTTTGTTGTGGGATCGACAGTTTACGACCACGCTTTTCAACATATTGTTTACAACTTCTTAGCTGAGTGATGTAACTTTAGTTTGTGTAGTGTCACACGTGGCTTTCGGAGAGGTAAACAAAACAACAAGCTGTGTTTAATTATGGTAATATCTAGTCTAAAGAAGACATCGGCTTTCTATTATAAGTATCAGGGTAACGGTTTCATAAAATTGGATAGAGTTTAAAGGAAAACAAAAATGAATAGGAAATAGATGCAATTAGTTGATCTAACAGTACTATTGTAAACTGGAATAGCCTGCATTATCTTTTTTATTTTTTTTTTTTTTGAGGATTTTATGACAGGCGAAATTCATTCAAGTTTAGCCGCTTAATTATTCATTATGTAACTTATGAAAATGGATTAAATCATATATATATATATATACATATATATATATATAGAAAATAAAAAAAAGAAAACTGGATAATTTACTGAATTTTACTGATGTCTCCTAAATTACTAGCCACATCTCATCCACATGGATACTTTGAAGGGCATAGATTTCAGCGGTCGGGTACACCACGGGACATATATGCTGGTTGTCGCTTTGGCTTTTTGTAGTTTTTTTTTTTTTAAACTTTATCATCGACTCTGTTCTGGTTTCTCTGATAACTATTCATTTTTGTAAGACAGACTCCACCTTTTCATCAATGTGGCTTTAATAATAGAGCAGACTTCTGCAACAGACGAACCTCCGTTAGGATGAGATATAGGTGTGGGGGAAGTAAAAATCCGTTCCCAACAATTTAATAATATATCTTTGAAAAAGTATGAAATTAGTGATGTTTAAGGTTCAGCCCTAAAAAACACAAATTAACATGTTAAAGCTCGGGGAAGACCCATAATCGTGAAAATTGAGTATGAGATATCTCTCTGAGACAACCTTTGGTAAAATTCAGATTAAAAAAACAAATAACAGGGAACAAAAGACAAAGTAATTAAAAAGCATACGCTTGTGGGAAATGACTGTTTTAAATTGTAATATATATAGCCACAGAATATAGGCATCCAGAATGACGCTTTTCCTAAGATTCATTTATTTTAAAGCTTTGAAGGATAAAGATTCATTCATTTTTAGATAAAAGGTTTAGTTTATTCATAGGACTCAGGATGAATGAAAGTCTGGTGCACTCAGCCCAGTCTCCATCAGACAACATGAAGGACGGAGGTCAAGATTTAGTCATACCCAGTCATATATTCAATTTGTTCAACATCTTGGCCAACTGTGTGTTAGTGCAGGTG
>JBCEWB010096141.1:0-12291 GCA_039654565.1 Peronia peronii
ATAGATAGATAGATAGATAGATAGATAGATAGATAGATAGATAGATAGATAGATAGATAGATAGATAGATAAAGAATAGGACATAATACATCGTTTACAACCTGATGAAAAACAAGAGGTGGCATTATGCTCGGATTTATGTACATAGAAACACAGATACAAATGCAACAATGTTGTGTGCCAAATTTCATATCAATCCATTTGGCAGTTTTCTAGTCCATAAACCTATTGTGGGTTTTGTTGCAGATTTATAGTATTGATAAGTTGAAGGCCATTGTCTATAAAACAACACAATTATTGACACATAATGATGAGCAACACCTGCCGGTTGGTAAGGATTTATATTACGCGTCGCACAACTGGAACGCTGAATTAGAAAGACAAACAAACAAACAGACAAATAAACGAACGAAGATGAAATAGAATTAAAAATCCAGTCAGTGACATAAATGTGCCATATAACTACACTACCTCTTCATTGTCTACATCCATCAGAGGAGCTGGTTCCCTTGGATCCGCTCTTTCCATGCTGCCCGTCCTCCCCATCATTGGCATTGTCGCCGCCTGTCCTACTTGCGGCTCGGCCGGTGCCATTACCTCCGTACTAGCACCACTATCGTTATCGTTGTCCTGGCTATTGTTGTTGTTGTTGTCACCACTGTTGCTGGCGCCAACTGGGACATCCTCAACCTTGCCTGGATTCATGCCCTCAGGAACATCCTCGTTGACGTCATAGTAGAGGTAGTAATAGTAGGCAGGCTCGATCTTGGGACTGGCAGGGGCTCCTGGGAAAGAGAAAATGCGGGCGCATGGGGGAAGGGATGGGGTGGGGTGAGGGGGGGGGGGAGAGGGAGGTATTACTGGCTGAAGAAACAAAAGTGAATATGGAAAAGCTTCTTCTAAAGGGGGAGGTGGGGTGCGTATTATCGCCCAAAATACAAAACATGGATATGGGAAAACTTTTTATAACGGGTGACGGGGAGATATTATTGACTAAAGATACAAACATGAATATGGGAAAAGTTCTTGAAAAGGAGAAGGTATTTATTTTACAAAACAAGGAGTAGTTACTTGCTCAAGAGAAAATATTGTGAGACAGGGTCCTAGAAATGAAAACAATTTAACGAAACTGGAGATGGGAATAGAATCTTCTTTCTGTTGTGACTAATTTCTTATATGCACAGCAAAATAAAAACAAAGTGATTCATTATGCGAATAACAAATCTATACTCAATGTCTTCATGCATTGTAAAACCTGTTTAACTGCTAATCCAGTTATTTGTCAGAACATTTTTTTTTATTTTGCTGTATGTGTGTGTGTGTATGTTTTTGTTGTTGTTGTTGTTGTTGTTGTTTTGTTTTGTTTTTCATATCAAAATGAACATGGAACAATACTGACAGACAGACTACAAAAATTAAATAAATAAACAAATAAGTAATTAAAGAAATAAATAAGGGGCGCCTGCTTCTCAATGACAGCATGACGTCTAACCTTCTCAGATAAGAATGAATATACTTTGGAGGTCCCTTATGTACGTTGCAGACGTTAAAAAAACGTGATAGTTATAAATTGGATGGAGAGTAGTAAAGAGTAGACGGAGACACTTCTGCCCGCGCAAGATTTCCAAATTCCAAAATTTTCTGCTCAGCTTTATTTTTCCTGACCAAACTGGGCACGTACTTAAAGCCAAGATAACCCTGCCTTCTTAGAATGGAAAAAATAATAAAATTATAATGAAATCAATCAATAAATAAGAACATCTTGGAGGGTTTACCCATGAGAACTTGAGAACCGTCTTCCAGTGTGACTTTCTGAGGTCCAGGTAAGGAATTTCCTGTCTGAGGTTGTTGCAGAGGATACACCTGTTGGGAACACGGATAGCCCCAAGTACAATTAGACTGTTTATACTATGAAGATGTCATTCTATCCCAGCCTTTGTACACTAGAGACAATCTAATGATTGTGTTAATGATCGTGAAGGGTAACACATTCTTCTCCTCAATTTTGTTGTTTGTTCTGCCTTGAATCGAACATCTGCGACATTTTGCTCATCTCTCCTCATTTTTATTAATGTGTGTACATTACACTGTATTAACTCAGTACACTGTCTTGATAATTCCGGTGATTATAAAAGTAAAATTGGCGTATGAATTGTGACGAAGAAAACTGAAGCATATGTAAAGGCTAAGAAAATGGGTTTTCTAAGCAATGCGGAGATCGGCGATCTTTACATTTTTGCTCTAAATTGTTTGTGCGATGGTCTTCGAAACATGCAGAGAAAAAAAAAATCGTTTAAACATCCACATAATTCATACTGCTTTGCCCGAGCACCATACCCGAAAAATACTATAAAATAAAAAAGATTTCTCTTCAACTGGAGAAAAGCAACAGCACTTCCGAAGCTGAGCAATGACTACTTCGTGTATAATGATTGTTTTTTACTCTAGAAACGTCTAGGGACTGACCCTGCCGAAAGACTCGTTCATCGTGCTTTGTATTTGATTCTTTACTCAGATGGCAAATGCCTTAGTAACAGGATACTCATTGTATTCCGTCTTTAGGCCTAAATTATCATTTTTCTTAACACGAATGAATAGAATTCACCAATATCCCGGGAAATTCCATCGACCCATGTCCTTGGCCTTGCCTCGGTCCTAACTTTGCCTCACTTTTTGGTTTGACCTTGTTACGGTGGGTAGGAAATTTATGACCAAAACTTTTCGCCGTGAGTCTAATGAATCTAGATGCCCTCCAAACAATAATAATTTAGGAAAACGCCACGCGTACTTCCGCGTTGGGTTTTTCCCGAAATCTTATGTTCCACTATTTCGTCAGAGTACGTATGACAGATATTATATGCCATATTTTTAGGGTTACTCGTGACTACACATGTGTCAAATACAGGCGACAGTGAAAAAATATACTACAACAAATTAATAATGATTTACGGTCATTCATTCAAACATAAAGGCTTACACCAATAACCCCGTTGTCAAAATGACATTATAGAAATTACCGAGAACAAACAGAGAACACACCCAACACAGAGCCTCCGTGAGAGTAAATTTATATCAGAGGTTTAGATTCTGGACATGAGAGATGGTAATTCTCCATAAGGCTTTTTGTGTTGATAGATTTGTCCTTTTGCAGAGATAAAGCTCCCACTAGTTTTATAATAATCTTGGCCACTATTCACAGTGTTCGACTACTACATTCATACTCAGTGAAGTGCATAGACATACCATTAATGTATGCTCTGGTGCCATCTCAGGTAAAATGCGTATTTTCAATAAATCAAGTAACAAAAACATCTATTTAATTGGAATACTAATATATAAAACCTTCAATATGATTTCCACCATTTATGTTACATTCGATGTCCTTTGCAAGATTCACATAAACTCGATGCATTAATTCCACAAAAAAGGTGACAGCCATTAATATTTCCTATGCGTCCAGACTTTACGGATACCCTGTACTATGCAGCAGGCTAGGCAGGTTCAGACTTACATAATAAGCGACTGGGCCAACCTGGGCACCGCTGTTGCCACCATTCATAGGCTGTGTTCTGTCAGCACTGGGTATCATCAACACGTTGTCTTCTGCCGGGACCACCTGATCCTGTTGCTGCGATTGTTGTTGTTGTTGCTGCTGATGTTGCTGTTCTTGAGACTGTTGTTGCGGTTGCACGATGTTCACAACGGGTTGAGCCTGTGGTGACTGTGGCAACAGAGTCTGCTGTTGCCGCGTTTCAGTTGGGGCCGGTGGGTTCTGTTGTTGTTTTTGTTGCTGCTGCTGCTGTTGTTGTGTTTTCTGTATTTGAGGTTGCTGCACTATCTCGGGCACTGCTTGTTGTTCCACGCCAGTCGAGGGTGAATAAGGTGGCATGTACTGCCAGGTGGGCTGGACCTGGGAGGACGATAATAAACTTTTACTCTTAGTGATACTTTCAAAATGTACCTATGTAACATTGCACCAATTTTTCCCCCGGACAAAAAGTGAGAGATTAACAGAAAAAAAAAATAAACAGAAAATGTAAAACTGGAATAGCTAGAAGAATAGCTTCTCAAAACGAATTGCGTGTCGCTGTATTTTCCATTCATAGATCTTCAGTTATTCTAGTTATTTTTTTCCCCCGGTTTGGTACCCTATTATGACCGCCACTGCTCGTTGAGCTTAGCTGGACTGTTAGGTGTATATTGGCTTTACACTTTTGAAACACATCAAATAAGGCAAATGAGATAAAAGTCTTAATTAAACAAAAAGGAAAGAGTGATAGTATCAGAAAGCCCACATTGTCTTTATATAATGAATAGTTTTTACGCTGAAAAGTGCTTGCCCTTTTTTCACATAAGAGTGACAATAAATTTCTTCGAAGAACATTACTAAGAAAATCTTGCAAATGGAATCTTGGTGGACGTTATAAAACTAAACAAAACAAAGATCTCGCATACTTATACCGCCATCTCTTACTTGTTTGGCTGTTGTTGTTTTGTTTTGTGACCTTGTTACGGTGGGTAGGAAATTTATGCAGATACTCTGTTCTCCTCTCCCTCCCCACCCTCGCCTCAGTCCTATGATCCTCTGTCCTCAGGAGCAGTAGTTACAATGTTTATTTTCTTTAAGGGAATTATGTTCTCTATCTCCTGGACTCATTTCAAAACTGACATCATACGAGTACCTTCTCTAATGAGTCACAAATCAAAGTTACGACGACGGAGAAAGCCAATACTTTATATCACACTATTATAAGAACTAATGATTATACTTTGTCATCCCTAAATGCACGTATATATACTTTTTCGTTATAGGTCTCTTTTGCATGTTTTATGATACTGAGACCGATCTTCGCTTTGCAGAAATAGCTATGAAGTGAGTGGGTCGACGTATTATTTCAGTAAACATGTCGTTGTAACAGAGGTCAAGATAAAGCAAGTAATATTGCTTTTAATAATGCAGTGCAAAGTAATGGCATTGAACAATGCAGAATCGGGCTTTGAAACAGTCATTAAAATTCTGTCCCTCAGCTCCACAAATAAACATCGCCAAAGGTTTTGATTTTGATAGAAAATATATCCTTTGCCTTGTGAATGAGAACTTTGTTAGTAGGTTATAAAATTTTCTTTTGGCAAAGCGACACTAAATTAAAGCGACACTAAATTTGGCAGAATTATTTTCCATTAACTGTCAGTTCCCATCTTTTAAAATTAAGGCGAAATTTCTCTGTCATAGCCGCCCAGTTTAGTTTCGTGTCTTGCTAACAGCCACATACGCCACTGAACGGCGTAATTTAGGCATTGGTTATTGGTTTATGTAAGAACACCAGATATAATTGCATAATAATGATAATTAGTTAAAATAGGCTCCAATGGGACATTGGGTTTTATGAAAAAGAGCGAGAGTAAAGAGACTGCCACAAAATGTATATTAAACAAATAATTTCAAAGAAAACTGGAAAATAAGATTTCAAATGATAATATTGAAATGGGAATTCTAATCCTTGCATTTTAAATAAGTTCTGTTCATCCCTTGATAGCAGTCATCTTAACAAACAATAACTTTTATGAAAATAGAATATGCTTGCATAATACAATTGTATATATGGAAAAGACACACCAGCCTTGGAAAGCTGGGTATATAGAGATAGCTGACTGCATTGTAACCTTATAATTATGCAGTGTCTCACAAGACCATCACAGAATGCCAAAGTAGTGACGCTAATTTGTTACTTCCTACATGTATTACTCAGAAAAAAGATAAGACAGCAATTAGAATGGTCCTTGTCTGTCTTTGAAGCAACACGTATAAAGAACAAAAGCAAGGCAACCGTAATAGCATCATTATCAATTTATGTAATGGACAGTAAACAATGGAAACAATATCAAAGACAGAATTTTGAAAACTATATTCTCAGTATACTGAGAATGAGATGGCAGGCCATCCTAGCCCACTTTGCATTTAATTTCACTTAGTCAAGGTTAATACTAGACAAATGAATTACATTTTGTTCCAAGCAACTTTTTTTTATTTTCATAATTCTTTTTCTGAATATGATACATAACAACTTCAAAGAACTCCCACTGTTGTCTTTCTCTTTGTGGTCAAATGGGGATTAATATTGACCAATGTTGATGTTGTTATTCTTCATTATTCTCTGACCTTGCTTGGATTTATTATGTCATCTTAATCTGATATGAATTGTCATAGCCAAATGATTCATATTTATCTGGTAAGCCTGCTCCATTAAGAAATATGGACACCTTAAATTCCGGAATATTCAGTTCAACGAGAAAATCGCCTGAGCACCTCTTCATTTGCACGTTTTACTGACGATAATAATACTTAGCTTTTCCTTGTTAAGATCTGAGGACTGTCATGTCGCAATGACAGCCAATGCTTCCAAATATTTATTTTATTGCGAAAATGCCTCTGACTATCCGCTTCATTTACACACCTTCCTGGCTATTTGCCCTTCCTTGTTTGGGTATCAGGACTATAATTGCGTGACAAGCCTATACCCCGAATTAGATAAGCATTTTACTCGGAAAAAGCTTCATTTCACGCCTATCTTATGGTCAGCTCGTCTCGGTTTTCATTTATAAGGCCATCCTCCCTCTTTTCTTCTGCACGTTGGTAATGATACTCAGTTTTGTTTTGCACTTTTTTTATACAATGTGTCACTGGTCATGACACTTCCTCCTGGACAAATAAATCCTTCGTGCAACCTTCCCTTAGTTCTGGTAGATCTAGCAAGACTCAGTCTTATAGCACAAAATGGGTATTGTCAATGGTGGAACAGAGTCTGTACCTGTGTCACTTTAACTATGTGGCACTCGATGGAACACAAAGTGAGATAGCTAGAAACAATCCATTATAAAGGTCCTAATATTAAATCCAGTTATAGATGGGCTAAGACATAGATTTACGGATTTCGCAACAAACAAGTTGTGGAATCAGATGGTATGGTACAAAGCAGCAAAGTTCTATATACATCCTTTCTTATTTTTAATCATACGATAACTGACAGACTTGGGTCTCTGAGCAAATAGCAAAGGGAATTATCAGCTTTAAATGAAACCCCGTAACGGATGATGAGAGCGTCTTACCAGATTATCTGTTTGTTCCTCGATATTGGCACCATCATCTTGCACCAGGCCTGGATCTTGAATCAGATCTCTGTAGGTCTCATCTTCAGATCAAATAATGACAAAAAATCTTATATGGGTTCTATAAAAGAAGAGAAATTTGTTTACAAAACTATGATAATAAAGAAGACGCATCGATAGTGGTAACGATATTCACTAGCCAGCTAGAGATGAGATTGCTGCTTGCATGAAATCCTGCGAAAAAGGACTACATCGTTTCAAAAAAGGAAACTGAAGGAGAAGCAGTTTGGATAACTAAGACAATGAATAAAAGACAATGATAACAGTAAAGATATTGCTGTATTGACGCTATTGCTGCTTTGAATGAAACCGAAGGAATGAGGGTTTTTCTATTTCATTGAAAGAAGCAAAAGCAAAGAGTATTTGAATAACTATGATGATGAAGAAGAGGGCAATGATAATAGTAATGATATCCACTGTTAAGATTTTTACGACAGTGTTTCTTGTTGTAATATTTTGAAGACTGCGCCGGCGGAGATGCACTGAACAGTGTTAAAAATATTTATTGGGTCGGCACAATTCCCTCACGATTAACCCTGCAGATCAGACGGCTATCAGGGTGAGTGGTAATACCTTCCGCGCCCGCCTGCGGTCCAGTTAATTACAAACCCCGTGATGACCAGGCCAGGCAGGTGATTTGGTGGTAGATATCACTTTGTTATTGTATTTGATGAGCTTCTGGAAATCCATTGGCAGATCGTGACTAAAGCCCGGTCAGAAACAGACAAGTGAAGCCAGAGTATTCTCGATCTTTGCACTTGGAAAGTCAGTGGCTGGAACTCAGAATTAACCCTTGTAAGATCCGAAGCAACTTCGAAACAAACGATGGTATTATCCTGTGATGAAAAAAGAATGTCCATAACCCTGCGATGAGATCACACGGGCTGACTGAATGTCGGTCTTCATAAACACCAAAAGTATCTGTAGGGACTACTGGTGTATCCAAGTGTCTATGATAGAATTTGTTCATGTTCAAAAAAATTAATGGGGTTTATCTCCAAGGCCTCAATAGAACCAGGTATCTTGTTCCTATACTGCTTTAATATCTTCTGAAGTTCTTTAAAAATACAAAGTGTAATGACTGAGTCTCTTACCCAAACGGACCCTTCTCTAGGTTTGAAATAATGTATGTTCTTAATAACTTTGTCAAGTAAAATACCCAAAACCAGTTTTCTGACGCCACCACTAACCGTGAATGTATAAATGTGTCACCCCGAGGTTAAGAGGTTTAGGTCAGAATAAACAGATGAAGGACACTCTGAACAAAGCCGTGAAACTTCGGCAGCGCCATTTTGAATGACCTGCTAGGCATGCAAGAGAAATTGACAACATGCAAGTCAAAAATGGAAACAGCTGGATCGAGAGATCTACATGTAAAACAGAGCTTTAAAGTCTTTCACTGTCAAGGTACAATGGGGAGAAGGGTGGGAGAAAGATAGATAGATAGACAGATAGATAGATAGAGATAGAGAGAGAGAGAGATAAAAGAGAGAGAGAAAGAGAGAAAGAAAGTAGTAAAAAAGAGGGTGGACGAAAAGAGGGGGGGGGGGGCTGAGGAAGAGGATCTATGTAAAGCGAAATAAATGAGTCTTTTTTTTTTTTTTTTTTAATTCCTTCCTGATCGCAGGCAGTCTGAAAACAAAAATGGAAGTAAGAGGCGTGCACAACACACAAATGCTATCCTGGGGTCAGAAGATTTTCTTGCTTCTACTGCCGGGACTCGATGCGACGATCCTATTCCTCCAAAACATTGAATGACTTTGGCAAAGTTTTAAAAGCCGAACATAATACTTGTATATAAATCATTAATCGGACATATGAGGAAATTTCCAGTGTTTCTGTAAATCCTGGCAGCCATAGGATACCTATATAATCATCCTTACACCATCATCTTTACTTTATCATTTCTGTATTATCATGTCCTCGTGATCGTCTTTACGTTATCATCTTCACGGTAGCATGTTTACATTGCCATCTTTACGTAATCATCTTTATCTATAATCTCTATCACCATCCACGACGACGACGATACCATTTTATTTTTGTTATCGTACTTCATCATTTTCACGCAATCGTCTTTATGTTATCCTCTTTACTTTATCTCTCTATCTTATCATCTTTACACGTTTCCTTACGTGTCAGAACGTCTTGCACAAGGTTGGGATAGTTTCGCAGCTCGTCGAAGAACTCACGCAAGGCCTTCTTAATGGAGGCTTCGTCCAAGTCTGATCGAGGGTCAATACTGTCGGTATTGGCGACAGCATCTCCTTGTGCCTGGTCTTTGGGTAGGACTACAGCTGTAAAATCCTTTGGAAGAGAGAGGGGTGGGAGAGATCAGGCCCGGGTGAAAAGGACAAGACGAATTTTAAAACACACAAGGTGCCAAAATAGAAACCAAAAAATGTAGGTGCTTTGCATGTTTATTGTGCGATGTCAATTAAGATACATTCCAGCCGTGCTAATTTAAGCCAAGAAATTAGCAGCAGCAGCAACAGCAATAACAGTAGCAGCAATAGTAATAGCAGCTGTAGTAATAGTGGTAGTAATAGTAGTACATGTACTAGTATAGTAGTATATGTGTTAGAAGAAATAATAATAGTAAATAGTAGAAGCGGTGGTAGTAGTAGTAGCAATAGTAACAGTAGTAGTAGTAATAATAATAGTAAAAGTGATCGTACCAGAAGGAGCAGCAGTAGTACTATTACTAGTAATAATGCTAGTAGATGCCTTAGTTTAATAAATATTTGAACACTAACTGCCTGATAACATATTAAGCCTAATTACGACTATTATTAAAATCTCCTGCTCTGAAACAAAATTTTATTCAATGAAAACTAACTTGACTTTACCTGTTGACGATCCACTGTGTCCGAGTTATCAAGAGCTTGGCTTGACGGAACTGGGTTAGCATCAACAGACTTCTGTCTGGGTGATATCTGTTAGGACAGAAGACTCCGTTTTTTGCAATTACAATTATAACAAATCCTTCACATTCATTTAAAAATATGACGATGCCCTGTCGAATCATGATATTGGACAGCTGAAAAGTTGTATAATTCTCTCACTTCGGCCTTATTCACTGATTTCTGTATCCCTTCAACTCCCTCGGGCATACACAAAAACAAGAACAGACAGAAAAGCATTCGTACAGAAACGAAAAGCCATGGCTCTTTGTCTACAGAGCCTGCAGACAGAACTCTCATTATGGAGATTATGATTTTTATTTACGAATTCCGTGATGATAGCTGCAAATACGACATTTAATTTCTCTAATGGAATGACATCACGATAATTAGCTAAATTAAATCATTGTAACGTTCTCTAACTGGAATGAGCAAGACAAGAACAAGATCCTATGTGCTATTATGCCTTGGTGCATCATTGGGATAAATTGTCCGCATCCATGTAAGCCAACTTGAAGAGATAAGCTTACCATGTACTCTGTCCCAAATATACGTACCGGTAAGTCTTAATTAAACAGATAACCATCTGTAGAGGGTAAAATGTGCATAACATTAACATTTTATAATTATAATTATTTTCCGGACATCAGCCACCTTTAGAGATGAAAAAAAAAATCCTCAAAAGCACAAAGGCCATGATATCAAACAGTGTTTTGAAATTACGTTTAATGTTTACAAATAGTTGACTAAGATTTTATGACTATGGAGAACAGGATAATAGAATTCACCAATATTTGGGGAAATTCCATCAATCCATGTCCTTGGCCTTGCCTCGGCCATAACTTTGCCTCATCTCTTGGTTTGACACTGTTATGTGGCAGGGAATTTATGACTAAAACTTTTCGCCGTGAGCCTATTGAACCTAGATGCATTCCTCATAATAGCAGTAATGAGTAGCGTTAATGATTTAATGACGTAGGAAAACGCCTGACGGACTTTCGTGTTCGTTTTATTTTCCCATGAAATTTTGTGTTCTACTATTGCACAAAGGCGTTTCACTAAGAATTCCAGCAAATTTTGTTCAGGTACCGACATTTCTTTCAAATACATTTGTTCCATACTTAATATCCAACAGTAGATATTTCTCTTTAACAACTCAGCCCATTTCAGCCAGTCTTTAACCGTTAAAACATACTCTAAAAACCTACCTTTTTACCAGTATCATTTTGATCTCCGACCTCATCAGCAACAGGAGCACCTGGTGAGGGACAAAACGTACGGTAGTGAGCACATATGTTAAGTATTAGTATGTGAAGATTTGTCTTAAATTTGGTTAATCAACCTTTGGATTGGTCATTTCAGAGAGGAATGCCGGAGTGACATTATTCTGCTTGTTCTATCTACTCATGATGTTTGTTGTTTGATCGTTGGACACAAAACCCAAGGAAAAACGAAAACAGAAAACTATCGAGAGTGGTTTTGTTTGTTGTTTTTTTTTAACTTTTAGCAAAACAGTTTTACAAAAACTCACACAGAAGAAAAAAGGTAAAGAGTTTTCTTCAATAATTATTATCGATATATTAAAAAAAAAAGACAGAGAGAAAGAAAAAACAGAGATAAACAAAGAAAAACAAACAAGCAAACAAACAATGAAGAGTTTCTCTTAAAACTATTACCAAAACGATATCGTAGTTAAAAGAAAAAGAAAATCAACCTTTTAAAATTTCAATGAAGAATTTCCTTTCTTTTACCTGTTTAACCTGGACCAACTTACTCATCTCAATGTTTCATCACCACAACAACAAATCACAGGATTCGCGTTACACCTCTCCAGTACTTGTGTTAAATTTACTTATTTATACCTCTTTAAGCGAACTATGATATAATATACGGAGGATTGGCATCGGGATCTTCGTATATTGCCATAGTGTGATAATACTTGACACCAGATAGGTGTAGTATTCTGCTACTATAGTCTCGATAATGAACGCTTTTTTTGACGGATCAGTGGACGGTGTAACCTGATATACAGACACAAAATACTTAATATTTGTATGTCTCTCATATTACATCGAGTTTGAGTGATTTCGACATTCCATCCCAAGACGGCTGTTTTAACAATCCCACTGACAGTTGTTCAGTCACGTCCATCTATCTATCTATCTATCTATCTATCTATCTATCTATCTATCTATCTATCTATCTATCTATCTATCTATCT
>JBCEWB010096162.1:0-12291 GCA_039654565.1 Peronia peronii
AATTCGGGAAACCCTGGTTCCCCCCCCCCCCCCCCCTCCCAGTCACCACTCCTTTATTTGAAAATGGTAATTTTTAACCCGTAGATCTATTGTCAGTTACAATGCATGAAACATACTTAAAACAACAGATGAATTAGAGTTAGCTTATAAGTGCTCAAAATATTTATTAGGCACAAGAAATAATTCGCATGGCAACTACAGTAGCATTGATAAACCAGACAAGCAATCCAGCATTGAGTCACAGCGATCACTACATTTTATGTTTATTATATTGGGGAGGATGTCAAAATTCGTTCCCCTGAGCTGGTGGAGAGAGGGGAGATATTTAGTTACCTGGAAAATTTATTTTGATTATCATGGGTATAGCAGAGTATAGCTAATAACTTATAAAAACTAATCACATTTTATAGATCCAAAGTGATCAAGGCTGCACAAGTCTGTGTATCAGCAACTAGTACTCCTCTTCTGTTGAGTTGTGGCACATAGATCAAAATGTCTATGAGTCCGGTCCCAGCTCATGGATCCTTGCAGGTCAGATGGGATCCTAAAAATCTGGAGATTCGAACAAAATCTGTGGAAAAAACACTGGAGCCATTGGTCACTCAGGTAAGTTCTGATTGTGTCACACAGATTCTCACATACGTTTATAATTATTACACTGCTAAAAATTTAATGCATTGGGAAGATTTTTATCTGTGTGCCAGATCCATAATACTTATAATGCAATAGATATGGGCATTCTTGAAATTCATAATGAAATTTATGTTTTCATCAAGGTATATATATAACTGCAGATGGCTGGCATCTGTGAATGCATGTACTGTGTCAACATGAAAAGCTGAAAAATTCTCAAGGGGGCTCCTATAATCATGACATTATAACCTTAATTAGATAGCTTTGCCCAAAAAATTCAAGACATAAGCTATACTTTATATGAGCAAAATATACAAAATGGCTACAGTTTCCTCAGACCTTTTGTACAGGGAGAGATGGTAAGGGTTCAAGAGCAGTTTGCTTTTCTTACCTTGAATTTTAAGAAAGACCTACAGTGAGGAACTTTTAGCTTCAGAGATTTATACACATTCACTGGTAGCAAATTGTTATCTTGTTGTTTTTTCAGGTAACCACACTGGTGAACCAGAATGGGCCATCAAATAAAAAGAAGGGGAGATCGAAAAAACCTCATGTTCTTAGTGCTGCTGTACAGAAAGCTACAGAAAACTTCATCATTCAAGGGGAACAAATTGCCCATGACTTTCCAGAGATGGAAAATGACATGTTGGCAGCAATAGATGAAGTTAGGAAAACAGGTGTGTGGGCACAGCAACTTAATTATTATTAATGTTCTTGGAAGATGCTTTAAGAAAGTAAAAAGTTCCAGATCATATAAGATACAGACAGTCTCAGGATTGAATAGCAACGTTGATTTTCTCGAACGCAAAAAAGAAAACAGATGAGAAGTTATGATGGGCATAAGAAGAAATACAATTAACTCTCTCCCTTTTTCGAAACCTAAGGTACTTATCAGTAGCATGAGGATGGGAAGTATGGCCAGTTTTGACTATTATGATAGAGGGATGTCATTTCAAAGGCAACATCTTCAGTTATTAATATACACTTGTGTTAGCAGTGCCTATGTTTGAACTTTTGATCACATTTTACTGTTTACTGAATTCAGGAGAAACTATGGATGATGCTTCCCAAGACTTTGCTGCTGATCCTTGTTCATCAGCTAAGAGAGGTGCCATGGTGCGTGCAGCCAGGGCCCTGCTTTCTGCAGTTACTCGTCTTCTCATCTTGGCTGACATGGTTGATGTCCATCTTCTTTTGAAAACTTTACACACAGTGAGTCTTTTTTTTTTTTTCTAGGTTATTTGTTTTTTATTTGTTTGTTTTTTTTTTCAACTGTAGTTGGATTATCAATGCTGCAATTAAGAATTTACAGTAAATACTTCAACAAGAGAAAGCAAGTCATAAATTTTTACTGAACACTGTAGATTAGAAGTGTAAGTGTTGCTAAGTGTCAGGAAAAATTGGCAAAGAAAGGTTTTTATAACAAGGCAATGAGAAATGACAATTTAGGCTTGACAGAATATAAGGATACAGAATAAGCTTGACAGAATATATCATATATATATATATATATATATACTCTCCTATCATGGTGTACATTGCAAGGAAGATAATTTCAGCTAGCTGTGAGCAACATTGATCGTGCATCCCCCACAGGTAGGTTCTTTGCTCCCACCTGCAGGCAGTGAAAACCCGCCATCGTGAGATGTCTCTCATGGAATGCCATCCTCAACATTCCAACATCTCTTCACTCTCTCCTTGCTCTTGTCTTCTGTCCTGCTCTCATTCCTCTCTTCTTCTTAACGTGTAAGCATATCTTCCCGTGTTTGGCACAATATAGCCATGATGTGCCATTAAACCCCAAAATAAGCAAACAAGGAAACATTGATTGTGCAAAGAGGAAACAAATGTAATTTAATTTGACGAAAAATGAGGACTTTTGCAAACATGTCTTTGCTGTCTTACTTAAATAACCCAACACATTTTTTATTTTCTTGTCACAAGATTTTTTAAACAAATATTTTACAGGTGGAAGATGATTTGGATCGTATCAAGAATGCTACCAGTCAGCAAGAGTTGATGGAGGGATTCCGTGAATTTGGCCGTAACATGGCAGAATTGTCAGAGAGGGCAGCAAAGAGACAAGCTGTATGAAGCCTTTTTAGATTATTTTGGGGGGGATGATAAAGATCTCATTTCAACAATGGCCAATAATAAATTTCAGTAATGCAATAGTGCATTAGAAAGACTGATAAGCAGTTACTTTTTGTTATAAAATAAAGTTAAAATTGTTAATGTTGGTTTCATGCCCTGATCCCTCTCATCTCCTCCCAGATTGTTTTGGAATTTATGAGCTTTTTTTTTTTTTTTTGCCTAACGTGAAGACTGACTATTTAGAAGAGTAAAGGGAACATTCTGTACAAAACTCATAATTATTTTACATGTTGATTATCTTTTTTTTTTTCACTAGGACTTGAAAGACCCTCGAAGAAAAGAGGAGCTAGCAGCAGCTCGGGCTACACTGAAGAAGAACAGTATGATGCTTTTGACCACTTCCAAGGTTAGATTCTTAATCAATTCTGTTACAGGGGCATTCAGTACGGTCATGTTGCCACTCGCTCAGAAAATCTTCAAAACAGATAAAAAATGTTAAATTTGGTAGAATTCCTCAAAAACGGCTGAAAAATATCAAATGACCCAAAGTGTTTTTGGAAGGTTTGTCACCAGGACACAGTCATTTCTTCAGTATGTACTTAGCAAGTGTTACCAATAGTGATTTCTTGTCTATATATTGACCACTGGGTAAAAAAATCTGTGTTTTTAATGTTCTTCCAGCCACAATGGTATCCTGTTCTGTGTCAAGGCTGTCGCTCAGCTATAATCTACCATCTGATGAGTTTACTTATTTGTTTGATTGTTATTGATGTTTTTACACCTTTCTTTCTTTTATGCAAAGCTAATGCATTTGCTAATGTATAGTGCATCATAGTGATCGTATTGATGAGCAATTAAAAAAAATGCCCAGCTTGCAAATGTGTTTTTATATTTGCGGTTTCCAGGCTTATGTGAGACACCCAGAGCTGGCTGCAGCGCGTTCCAATCGTGACTATGCCTACAAACAAGTGTGTGATGCTGTGGATACCATCTCTGGTGTGGCCCAGGCCTCGGGTCAATCAGAGGCCCATCCCTATGAGGGACCAGGCGAATTAGCAGCTGCCCTGGATGAACTAGATGTGAGGAATAATAGATCTTATACAATAAAAGATTTAACATCATTGTACTCTTACTTTTACCTTTTCCAAGATCCTATCACTTTGACAAACACAATTTCCCTGTATAAAGTATTCATATTTTTTATAGGTCTGTTTCTAGATATTGGAAACAGTATGGAAGCTTTCTACGGATATGGCATACCTGCTATTTAAGGGGTTACATTGTGAAAATAATCTATTTGTGAAAGGATCAGTGAATATGAATAATAATTTAGAAGATAATAATTCTGCATAAAGTGCTGTATTTATGAGATTCCAGAACAGTGAGCAATAATATTCCATTATGAATAAATGCCTGAACAATTGATTATTAAGGTGCTGAAATTTCCATTCCATTCTTCATTTTATGAAACTGTTATTTATAGATAAGGGATCTGAGGATATGCTTTATGAAATGTTTCATATCTTCCATCAGCGCAAAATTATTATGGATCCTCTGACCTACAATGAAATTCGCAGTCGTCCATCACTGGAGGAGAGGGTGGAGAGCATCATCAGTGGGGCTGCTCTGATGGCAGATTCCTCCTGTACTAGAGACGACAGGCGTGAGCGCATCGTTCAAGAGTGTAATGCTGTCAGGCAGGCTTTGCAGGATCTGCTGACTGAATATATGAATAATGTAAGTAAATGGGAAAATAAAACATACACAAATTCTTTAAAGATTTTGAAATTCACCCATAGTTTGATTTTTTATAAGATGACAAACTTTGTAGAGGAAATAATAGTTTACAGTAAGATCAAACTATGGGTGAATTTCACAATTTTAACTTTGGCTTAACTCAACAAACATGGCGGATATATTTTACTTTATTTGAGTGTTGCTTTTATTCTCCAACTTCATTTTGTCTTACATATGAAGAGTTCATGTGATATCAGTCACATTTCATTATTTATCTTGACAATTATTTTAGAAAGGAAAAATTTCCTTAATATTAAAAATTATTTCAGAAAGGAAAAATTTCCTTAATATTATTTCCCTTATTTTTTTTATTTTCTAATTAAATGACATGTTCATCCACAGATGTCAGTGCTTCTGTTATATAATAGTATTTATTTCTCTTCAGTTTCGGAAAGAATGTGCAATTCACGACTTTTTTTTATTTTTTTTTATTTATGATTTATGTGTTTGAAAAAACAAAACTGGCTCGTATGTAAATAGACAAGATATCTGTCTGTTCATTAATGAAGTGTTTGGGTTTTGGTTGCCTTGAGTGTTTGGTCAGTCCAGTTGGTTAGCTGTTTTATTATTTTGTTTCTTATCTTGGCTAATACAGTTATGGAGCACAGAAGAGCGGTGCAGAACAAGACTTCTGATTTATTCCCTTAGCAAATGTGTTCTATAGCTGTTTTATTTGTTTGCGTAGAAGAAAAAGATCCATCACTTAATGACCATAACTCAATATTGAGTTATTCTGACCTGGTGCCCTTTTGTTCTCTCGGTGTTTGGTGACTTCCTCGGGACATCAGTGTGGAAAACCCATGATCAAGTCTCAGGTAAACTCTCAATGACCCTCAGTTTGCAGGAATGGAGCCTATCTTCATGGTGACTAAGAGGCCACAGCTTGATCCTGATGCCTTGATTTCCATGCATGGCCTCCTCCAGCCTTTACCACTGCTCTCTCCCCTGCTACCATGTGCACTGTTTGGCACATCCTCCTTCGTCCCCACAATCAAACACTTTTCATCTATCTGAGTGTGGAAACATCCCAATCATGTGGCTGCTCACCTACATCTAACATGGCCTCAGGTTTATTTCTCACTCAACAGACCACCAAGGATATATTGTTTTTGCCTCATTTTCTTGATATTAATCAAATTTTGTTTGGCTAGCAATAAGCATGTGTCATTTTCACACTACCATTTTCTACAGGCTTGTATATTAGTTTATTCATTTTCTTGTCACATTTTTGTTTGGAAATGACTTTTTGCTGTTCTTTCTCTCCTTTTTTATGTTTAATTGCTTTTTTTCTTTGGGATGGAGATACCAAGCAAGGCCTGAGTTCTCATGCATTTATTACATTTATTTGCCAAACTGGTTCTGAATATGAAACCAGATGTAACAAGAGCTGTTGGCATGGATCCTTAGAAAAAGGTGCACACCAGACCTCCAAGTTATATGGATAAAATTGGTGACAGATGAGCCTTCTGTTTCAGCTGTAAAAACAGTACAACAGTTAATCAGTGGTGACACTTGTAACCAGCAGAAACGATGCACATTTTCTTGTTTTACTGATATGAAAGGTGAAGTTTTGAAGACTACCAGTTGCACAGTACAAAGTTTGTATGAGACTTTGATGCATAAATATTATGCATTGTTAGACAGAAGAAAGACATTGTAGGGTCCTTACCTGAGAAAGCCAGGTTGAGTTCAGTATGGGAAAATTACCATATATTGAGTTGATCCCTGTATCAGAGCTAGAATACTTCCATGTGAGGGACCAAGTGAAATAGTGCCTTTCTTGGGTGCATTAGATATGAGATGTAGAAAGTCTTGCAAAAGAAGCTATTAGAAAATCATTTTTGGCATGGAATAAATAGCCTGACCTTTTTGCAGAGTCCAAAAAATCGATTTCACAGTGACAAATCTGTTCAGGGTATTACAAAACACATCACTCCCAACCTGTATGGTGGAAAAATCAGTGTCACAAACCAGAATGACAATTGATATATCCCCAAACTGCATGTGGACATGACAGCATAATGTCAGTATGGCTCTAACCACTAAGTCAGATTGACAAATCTGTTGAGGCTATCACCAGCTGCATCAGGCCAGATGTGTCGAAGGAATCTCAGTTATAAACCAGACTGACAATTTATTCATCCCTGACCTGCATGTGGACATTACATATTACTGTCTTTATGGTACTGTCTGCTACTGGGCCTATACCTTTTCACAGTATGCATGCTTCTCTGGTTTTGCCACCCCAGTTGGCCTGTTACCACTAGTAGTCTGTCTTGCTGTGTCGATCTCTTCTTCTTTTCAAATTTGTTTTTGTGTCCCTTTCATCTTGGGGATGCTCATCATGATGTTTATTTACACAATTTTACACATATGCATAAAAATTATGAGCCATTGCTCACTCAGTGTGACCAAACTGACAGCTATCATTTATAATGATAGGGGTTGTGGTTGTTATATAGTTGCTGTAGAAGGAATGGGCGGCTCAGAACTGATTCAGCTGTGATTTAGGAAACTGTTGTATGAATGGCACCAGTAGTGGCAGATTTGGGAAACTGGACATGTAGTATGGGAACTTTGATATGAGATATGGAGTATACTGGCAGGTAAGTAGAATTCTTTTAGCCTTTGATTTTGACATGGAGGTTTGACATGTTCATATTCTTTAACCTTGGATATTTGTTAATTTTGTTTTCTATTTCCTCCTGTTTTCAGGCTGGCAAGAAAGAACCTAGCGAGGAACTGGAACAAGCCATTGACAATATGACCAAGAAGACCAAAGATCTGAGAAGACAGGTAGAATCGAGATGTTTGTCTTGCCTCACTTTTTGTACTCTATAAAGAGTTGTTGTTGCTTTTCCACCAGTGAAGAGAAATCATTTTTGGATCATGGATATAAAGAGTTGTTGTTAGTGATATCGCATGAACAATGTTGTGCAATAGTTCTCTTTTTATTTGTCAAAGTCTCAGCCGCAGCTTATCATTTCTCTGTCTTTTTTTTTTTTTTTTTTTGGTGTGTAAATGTTTCAGTTTGATTCGTATCACTGTCAGAATGTTGCAGAATGGAATGGGCATAATAGATTCTGTCTCTTCACCAAAAAAAAGAATGTGGACACCTCAGCAGTGTATATATACACACAATACAGATTATTAGAACTGATGCATGTTTCACAGAAATCATAATGCAGGGGATCTGTATTACTGAATTGTGATATATATATATACGTTGTCAAGGCTGATATGTTTTTCACAACAACTGTTATGGAGAGGGACTGTTTTACTGAATCATGATAGATATAGGCTGTCTGGGTTGACATGTAGTTTATGGCAATGGGCACTGTTCGAAAGCTGTGGATATGATATGTAACAATTTATCTTGGCATTTTTTATTTCCAGCTTCGCAAGGCTGTGGTAGATCATGTGTCAGACACTTTCTTGGAGACTAATGTGCCACTGTTGGTTCTGATTGAAGCAGCCAAGGCTGGGGATGAGAAAGGAGTAGAGGAGTATGCCCAGGTCTTCATGGAGCATGCCAACAAACTGGTGGAGGTCAGTCACTTTGCTGCATCATCTCAGCTTTTCCAATGATATTTTCATTTCAGCTCTTTACGTTGTTTTCTTCCTCCCTCTTTACTACAGGAAAAACCACTGCGGATTCATGAATCTAAAAAACATGTAACAACATGAAAGAGAGTCACATTTGCTTATTTCATTGAATTGTTCATCTCTTTCTCACCAAGCTACTGCATTTTTTTGTTTTCAGTGCCTTGATGGTTTCAAGTGTTACAGGTCTTAATATTAAAAAAAAACATGTTGGAATGGAACTTTTAAAGTGTTTAATGCAAATATTGTCAATGGGGAAAAAAATAACTGTAAAGTAAAATACAAAATGTGACATGCAAAGTGGAACTCTAGCACAAATCATGGGGAAAACATGCTGCAAGTTCTAGACCAGAGATACAGATTTCATTTCTCAGATGTTTTTTTTTTTTCATGTTAGACTTAGATCCTTCCTTAATCATTCCCATATTCACAGGTTGCCAATCTGGCCTGCTCCATGTCTAACAATGAAGAAGGAGTGAAGATGGTGAGACTGGCTGCTGCAGAGATAGACAACTTATGCTCGCAGGTGAGCCACTTTGCACTATTGTGCATTCACTTAGCTGTTAACTTCTATTTTGTAAAATGCTGTTCACCTGTTTCTCTGACATGTAATCATCTAGCATCCCATATTGACTTCTGAATGTCAATCAGGTGCAGCCAGATGAGAGAGTTGAGCACTCATTCTGAGATCTCTTCTTCCGCCAAGTGTCATTACCATACATGCATCTACAGGCAGAAGGTCAGCCGGCCTAATGCGCATGTGCAGAAACAGCTATCAGCTGTGTTTACCTGGGATACCGGGTAAAACATAACATTTTTTTTTTCATGCAAAGATCTAGATTTACATCGATTAAATAAGTTAATATTATTATATTTATTTGTCTAAATATGATAACATAACCAAAACAAAACAAAACAAAACATCTGACTGCTTCCTGCAGACAGAGCTCACAAACATGATAAAGCTATCACAACGTGGAAAAGCAAGCAGAGGATGAATGGATGTTTGCAAAACTGTAATTCACGTGGTATGATGTCATATCACGCATGCGCAATAGGCAGGCTGACCTTCTGTCTGTAGACACAAATCATTCCACTAGCAACACAAAAATTCTAAAAAGTAAGAATTCATTTTTCTTTGTAACTCCCTTGTGCATCAACTGAAAATGTATATTTTTAGTTGTGGAACTGAAGTTTGGGTATGAAAGATGAGGAAAGCATATAATGTAATTGTAGAATAGAAAATCTGAAATGGGTATAGTAATATCTCTATAAGTCACACCTTTGTGTCTGAATGATTTTTCTAGGTGGTAAATGCTGCCCGGGTGTTGGCTGCACGTCCCAGATCTAAAGCTGCCCAAGAAAATATGGATGTCTTCAAAGATGCCTGGGAGAAGCAAGTGCGCCTATTGACAGAAGCTGTGGATGACATCACAACTATCCATGACTTCCTCGCTGTCTCAGGTCAGTCAGTAAACTTTGACACCTCCCTCCTACCCACACATTGACACCTACCCCCCCACACACAAACACACACACACACACATACGCCAGTGGTCTCAAGCCAGACCGAAATAACAATCAGTCACTAACTCTGCCGTTTTTGATGGTATTTAGTATATATTTGATGATTGAGGGGATGGGATGGACACAAAAGAATCAGATCGTCATGCAGGATGCCAACAAAGTAAAGGGAGTCAGAAAAATTACTCTGGCATTCTAGCTCTCCTTTCAGTTCATCTCATCTGCTTTTCCACCAGTGAAGAGAAATCATTTTTGGATCATGGATCTGAGAAACAAACAAATTTATACTTATTTGAAATAATGTTTCTGTTTAAATCTCGTCACGTAAATTCGTCTTATGTGGATTCATTGTGATCAATGTGCTCATGTTTATGTTTATGAGAGTTTCTCAATTAAAAGTTTCTTATATGGATCGTCTTTTACATGGTTATAGCGCAGAGATATTTTTGAAGGAAAAGAATGTAAGTGATAAATATGATTTTTCATTTTAATGTAATTCGATGTTGTTGCTATTATTTAAGAGCTTCGAATTAAATTTTTCGGTTATACAAACGAAAGGAAGTCAGGCACTAAACGCTGTTTACTTCAGTCATTTTACCATGAAAACAGTCACACTGTTTGATAAATTATCATTCTTTCTCTTGTTTACACTGTAATCGTTCTGTAATATGTCTTTCAACCTCCTAGTGGAGGTTATCTCAATACACTGTAATCAGTTTGGTGTTTAACTGCTATTTGTTGTTTGCTTAACAGAAAATCACATCCTGGAAGATGTCAACAAGTGTGTGATTGCCCTGCAGGAAAGTGATGCTGACACTTTGGACCGGACTGCCGGGGCCATCCGTGGTCGGTCAGCTCGGGTCTGTAATGTGGTGGAAGCAGAGATGGACAACTACGAGCCTGGTCAATACACAGAGAGAGTGATGGAAGCCGTGGTCATGCTGAGAGACCAGAGTAAGTCAGTCCTGCCCTAAGATAGTGAAAATTGGCTTTTCAAACATCATCGATTTATATTGTTAAGAATTAAACACAATGATTATTCTTACAGATTTCAGTAAGATTTTCCTGTTTTAATGGTGGAGCAGTTTGCTTCCTCGTTATGCTTATGTGTTATGTGTGAGATTAATGTTTGAAAAGTTAATATCATTTTAATAGATCAGAGCAATTCTGAACTTATTATCTGATGACGGATAGTCACACCAACTTCCTGATTAAGACAATAATAACAACCAGTCAAATTTGTGTCCAATAGGTATACTCTTCAAATATAGTATATGTGGTTTTCTTTCCATGCTGCTGTTGTTTATTACATTGCCTAGTCAGAAGATGTGTCAGATCAATTTAAATGTTTGATGACCACTGCCATTTACTGATTTTGAAAGAGACAGCCTGAATCAGCTAGTAGAGCGTGTATGTCAGTATCAACATTCTTGATACAATGGTGTGTATTATAATGGTACCCAAACAATTAGAAGTGAGTTGGATGTCAAAGGTCGCTTTGTTGAGAAAATAAGATTCTACTGACCTTAAGGTTGCTCAAATTAATGAGAATCATGAATATCATGGCACAGAAAGGGGCACAGAAGAGTTGTAACTAAATTATTTGACTCCTTTTCATTGGTACTAATGACTGTCTGTATGAAAAATTAGACATCCAACTGATTTCACTCAGTTGTGCAACAAATATCTCTGGATATAACCTTCAAGCTTACATGATACACGTTTCAAGCTTGCACTCAATTTTCTTTATGTTATCAGTTATGCCCAACTTTGCTGAGAAAGTGGAGATGGCAGTGGATGCCCTGAACTCTAACCCTCCCCGAGATGTGGATGAGAATGACTTCATTGAGGCCTCTAGACTGGTGTATGATGGTGTCCGAGACATCAGGCAGGCTGTACTCATGAGTGGGGTAGGTAATGGCACTGGCTGCTGTGTGCATGCAAATGTCCGGCATAAGAATAGATTGTCTCATATTTACTCAAATACTAATTAGGCCTTAAAATATATAGAGAAAAAAATGTGTATAATGTGATTACAGAGATCTGCTTTGATTTTGAGGTAGGATCGACATTGCTTGTAGAATTTCAGCTGAAAATTGAGATAAACAGTTCTCAGGCTTAACTGATGTCAGGATTTTAATATCAGTTAAGCCTGAGAACTGTTTGTTTCAATTTTTCTTTGAATGATAAAAAAAAATTAAAGGGGTAGTGGAACATCATTTTGTTATGTCAAGTTTCTTTTTGTTTTTGCCTCAGATGAGACGTTACGGTTATTGTAAACCCACTGACATGCAAATTAGAAGCCAATGGCTTTTTAAATTTGAGATTTTAACAATTAAAGAGATAGGATCGTTCGGACCGCTTGGTTTTCCGTAACCGACCGTAAACCGGGCATGACGTCATCTGTTTCCGGAAGGCACACAAAAGGGACGCCTGAGTGTACCTGTTCAGTATGTAAACAACAGTGTATTGTGTGGCTGAGAACTGTTGGTCACAGGATAGTCGGGCATTTTTAGGGGCTCCTCGTGCTGTGATATTTCTCATCATGTCACTTGAACTTGGGGTTTGTCACGAACTTCCTTTCTGGATGTTGAAGAGTGTTTTTCATGATGTAATAAGTGGCGATCAGGCGGTGAATGC
>JBCEWB010096173.1:0-25512 GCA_039654565.1 Peronia peronii
CACAAATAAAACATATCAGTTAGAAGTCAAAGATTTCCTCTTTTCGTTGGTTAGCTTATTTTTGATGCAGAGCAATTCTGTTCACTCCATAATCCTGTTCAAAAAGCAAAAACTTTCACCACACAAATCTGCCATCACTTGTGCGGGCACCGGAGCATGACTGACCTTTTAACCCTGCTCGACATGGCGGGTCAGCAGAAAACTAAGGGAACAGTGGTGAACAGCCGTGTGTAGCATTTTTGTACAAAAACTGTTTATAGGATTTACTGTTTATGCACTGCAATGAATATTGATAATACCTGGTCCTTCACTGTTTTAGGTGAAAGTTGGTAATACTGTGATTATGCCCACAAATGGCTACACTGATCAGAATGGGCGTTTCAGGCTGCATTTGCAAAATACAAATCACCAATGGATGCCTGATGTCAGGAACAAAACAAATGGTCAAAATTTCATCAGGTGTGTAAAGTTCAGGAACAATATGATAATTAATGTGCGTTCCATTCTGCAATGTCTCGTTACATAACACGAATTCTAAGGTGATATGTTGGGTAAATTAGATGAAATGAATTTGTGTAAAATTTTTCAGGTATAGAGTCATTGGTGGCAGCGGAAAAGGAAATCAGATATGTTGGTTAAAGTTTAGCTACAACTTTTCTATGCTGAGATATCAATTTTCACAGTTAATTTTTATGACCCTATGGTTAGTAAAATTTAAATATCTTAAAGAAGCACTGAGATTTGTACATCATATACTTCCTAATTACAATAGAAAAGCACTCCTTTCTCTATAGAGTAATTTACAAATCAAGAGAAATGACTGAGCTAACTTAACTACTGATGATGATGATCCTTCTGGAGAATTTGTATGTTTAATTGTCAAACAAAAATGTTTGGTTTTAGTCGAGCAGAGAGCATGATTTTCTGGGTGCAGTGTGGAGACTCAATAGTAACGGTTGACCAGAAAGATGTCTTCATCGTGTCATTCACATTGCCAGCAATGTCTGATACTGAATTTTTTGGTGAGAAAATTGTGGAAAATCTGGCAGCTTTCCTGAACATGGATCCAAGAAAGGTATTTTTTCTTGTTTAATGAACCAGTGAATAAAACAATCTTATTTCCTGTTATTCAAATTGGTGAAGGACTCACTTATTTTGCTTTAATTTTGCAAAAGCAAAACCTGATATTTTATTTGTTTTACGCAAACATTTTGTTCATAGTTTCTCAAAAGAAGATAAACTTATGATTTTATACCTTTTTGAATCATTTTGTATTTCATATGTACTCAGTACTAATCATATACAAGTATCTTTTATCTCTGATGAAAGAGAGGTAACATATTTCTGAAAATCTGAAAGGTATTATAGATTTGAATGAACCTGTAATAGCACACTCTGTAATAAGTAACTGTATGTACATCATAGTGTCAAGTTAAGGTGACTAAATACTATATAGTCCAATGAAAATTGTCAGTTATTTATGGATCCGAAAAGACTTCTTGTTTCTCTCCTTTTTGACCTAAGGTGAGAGTGGTGAACATTGTGTCTGATAACTCAAATACTGGCAGACGTAAAAGACAGACAGGACTGGCCACCTTCTACATAGAAGTTGCTGACGCCCCTGGGGATGTTCCTACAGTGGACTATGCTTATGTTGGATCAAAGATCTGTAACCAGGTTTGTGTGCATGGTAGTTGTTAACACTTTTTGTCCATAAAACTATATCTTGTGTCACATTGAAGACATACTTCCCTTCAAGATCTTGCATGTATTGATCCCAGATCTTGCAGTGATAGGACCATCTACTATTATTTCATCTGACCATTTAAAGAACATCTCTTGTCAGACCCTAACAGACATTACGGAACAACAATACAGTTAAATGCAGCTATTCTATCTAACAAAATGAGTATGGAATTGAAGAGTTAATGAGCCATTTTTACCACAGCTAAATTATTTCCCTTTGCTAGGCATAATTATGAGATATAAAAATAACGATTATAAAGAGGGACTAAGTCACAACTGGTATTGATTCTTTTCTATAGAATGTGCAGCAGAAAATCGTGAAAAAAATTATCATGATGAGGACAAAAAAAAATTCATGAATTTTTCAGAATTTTCTGTTGAGCCTACCTTCTCTTTCTTTACAGTGCATGTTTTACACTACTTGTGCCTAGCAAAACAAAGTAAGCCTACTTTGGATAATTGAAAAAATGACTCATTAGAGAATCAAGTCATATTGTCATTTGTGTAAACATTGTCTGAACTAGGTCAGTGGACATCTTATTTGCTAAATAATCATGAAAATTGGTTTGATAGTAACCTTGCCCACTAGATATGGATTGCTGTTATCATTAATCCACAAAATGTAGGCTTTTCAGTAATCCACATACAGTTAATTACAATTACCCAGTCTATAAATTTCCATTTTAATACCAAATGATTTTTTTTTTTAATGAGCCTCTTGTCTGGAAAAAACTTTGCAACCTGAATTCTTCTTCTTTTCCTTAGTCCTTGATTCTGTCTGGAATAATTTGGGTGCCTCCTGATGAATTGTGCACCAATCTTCTCCGCTGGAACTCAAACCCCAGTATTGAAAAAAAAGAAAGAAATGTACAAAGAGAATAAAAAAACAGTAGTGTAAACTACAGCAAAGCCATGATGTCATTGGTGAATCAAAAAATCAAAATTAATAATTTTAGCCAATTTTGACATTTTCTAGTTCTTGTTTCATTTCTTCCTTCTTTTTTTATTTGTTTTGTCTTTTTTTTAAACCTCTCCAGGCTTATCAATAATTTTAGCATTTTGCCATCATATGAATTTTCACAGGCTCAGTTAAGCAGCATGGATGATGTGATCAATGCAACTGTCCTCTACACTGCTGTGCAAGAGCCTAACAGTCCTGGGGCCAGTTCTGGTCAAATGGTCACTCTGCAGAAAACTGGCCAGCTTATGATGGACACGCATGTCGTGGGCAATGTACCAGAAGGACAGAACTTCAGCATCCAACCGAAGTTCAAGGTTGTTGATGACAATGTAAGTTGATCCTTAGGGAGCTGATCTGCTCAAAGGCTTATTACCTTTTGCACAAGAATTACTTTCCAAATATAATGCAATGCAGCTACAAGCTACTTATCTTATATTGCAAGTTAGGTCATAACAGTAATTTCTTGAACATGAATATCCTTATAAAAACACAGGCACTCCAGTAATTGCCATTGACATTTTCCAGGGTTTTATTCACATTGCCCATCTTATGCTATGTTTATATTGACTCTCTCCAGTTGTGATATGATCTGTCAGACACATAGCCATTACACCAAATCATTTTATGATATCTCTTTGTGCACAAAATGAATGTTTTACATTGTTGGATATATTAAAATACTATTAAAAGTTTTGTGAATGTGTGACAACTTAATTCTACTTTATGGAAGTGAATTTACACAGTTATTGGAAGCTATTAGTGAAGAAATAAACTCCAGTATTCTATTCATGCATCTCCATTGTGACAAAACTACAAAAAGAAAATAAGTAATATAACATTTGTCTATGTGCATGTAAATGACATTGGCTTAGAAATTTACACCAATAATGTAAACTGGTACTTCACAAATAAAAAAAAAACAAAAAAACTTTGCTTGAAGTCTGTGTGACCTTTATTTATTCTTAGGGAGATGTTGTCAACTATCTCGGCTCTGTGACAGAAGATTGGGTGATTGAAGCTTCCATAAAATCTGCCAGTGGTGCACGAGGTCGGCTTATTGGTGATACAAATGTAACATTTGTTGAGGGATGGGCCAACTTCACCAACTTGGCAATCACCAACAAAGGAGATTACATTTTGGAATTTAATATTATTGCACCTGCAGCTGCCACAAATTACTCACTCGAAGCACCATCAATCAGGGTAGGGCTTAATTGTGAACTTTGGTTGTGCTGTCGATTCTCTCCTTGCATTAAAGCATGACAATGAAAAGTTCATTATCAAAGACACCAATAATTCTTTGTAATCATTTCATCTTTTTGCACCTGCTTTTGTTCTGTAGTGGCAGTGCTGATGATGCTATCATCTGCATTGCTAATACCCTGCATATTAGGGGTCATGTGAAATAAAAGTAACACTACTCATCGCCTGATCCCTTTACAGATGACATCTGAAATCATAAGTGAGAATTACTCATACTTTTCATTTTCTCACCAGTTTGTTTCATTAATCGTTCATTCATTCATTCATTCATTCATTCATTCATTCATTCATCCCTTTATTCATTTGGAGTTCCAAGAAAAGATATTTGCATATCATGTTTCTGATAAAACTTGATCATTGTCCTGTCTTTCATGCTGGTGTCTTTCTTTCTTTTTACTTTCTTTCTTTTTTTTTTTTTTTCAAAATATTTTTTCATTCTGTGTCCATTTGTCCCAGGCTGCACAAGTTATCATTGCCCCTCTGATAGCACTACTGCAGCTTTTGCCAAAGGAGGATCCATCTTTTTTTTACTTTATTGTCCGAGTTATCTATTTCTTCGCTTATCCATGAACATGTGAGAAAAAAAAAAAAAGAAGAGTGTATGAACAGAACTGATGCATCATTGTGTAAATTTAGTGGCCTGTTTAAAATCTCAGAATCTTTTCAAAAGCAAAAAACACACTGTCAAATTACACTAATATTCTTTTCCTCTCCACATTTGCAGATATATGGTCGCAACATTGGACCACATGCAGCCTTGAAAACATCACTTCGTTTAACAGGACTGCCTTTGGAAATGGATGTGAACCTAAGGGACAAAGACACCAATTCTGATATTACTGACATAGAATGGGCAGTAAGTACAGCAGTCCATTGTTAACCAAAGTCCAGTACAATATGATCCCAATTTCTGAATCATTGCCTATTTTCTCCCAGCCTATTGTCTAAATGAATGAAATACCTGGACATTATTTGTTCTGACTTATTTCAGATACATTTTCATGTGTGTCTTTTAGATTGACAAGAAAGGTTAAGCAGAACTGAAGCATTACATTTATATGATGAATTTGATTTTTTTGTTCTTTGTGTATTATTTTTTTCTATGCACATATGTTCCTAGACAATCAATACTTTTGTTGTATTTTTCAATAACCATGTGTTCAATATTAGTGTGTGTTTAATTATGACTATAAGGAATAGAAGACAACAATCCATGATCTGAAAAGATATTCAGTTATGTTTGTTCTCTTTGTTCCTTTATGGACAAAATATTTCTTGGACACCATATGTCTTGCACCCAGAGCAAATGAGTCGGAAGTCTTTCCGGGCAATCGAGAGTTATGACCGTTTTTAACTATTTTCTGACTTAGATACCAAATTTTTTTTTTTCAGGTTAGAAAAGGTGAAATTTTTGTTTTGTGGAAAACAAATCAAAAATTTTGGTATCTCAGTTGAAAAATAGTTAAAAACAGTTGTAACTCAAAATCTCCCGGCGTGACTTCCAACTCATTTGCCCTGGGCGCAAGACATATATTCTCTTACATGAATCTTAATTAGATGTATATTTGTCCAATTTTTTCTGAATCACTGAAACAGACTGCTGCTTGACAGTACTTACAAACTTTATCAGTACCTGAGAAAATACCATCTCAATAATATGTATCAAAGCAATTGAGAAATATCTACTCAATGATGATATAACTGTGCATATTTATTCTGTTTTGTTTTCCTTAGAATCTTACATGGACTGCAACAGCAGCTATCTATGATTCTGCCTACTATCCAGGCACCCTGAGTGGTACAACAACTGCTACCTTTAATCCTTCTACAGGTATGGATACTGATGATTCTGAAATTGAATTAAAACAGTGATTAAAAGAACAATGATGTTAAATTACAATCTTGCTCATGGCCCTAAACAATGATGACTAAATTTGAAAAGGAAAAAAGATCAAGTAGGTTCAGACACTGTTGCACTATGGACACTGTTTACAACATATTTCCTAAAAACCGTTATGTAAAAGGTATGTTGCTTCACACTGCTTTTTATTTCCTTTTTTTGCTTTACTTATTTTTTTTATTATTTTTTTTTATAAGCATTTATAATTTCTGTTTGTTTCTCATCAAGGCAAGGCATCGTTCATCAACCTTCAATTAGACAAGCCTGGTAAATGCCCAATCTTGGTGACCATTGTTTCGGACCCACCAGAGTATTCAGTCCAGATGGTCGTTTATGTTGATGCAATGACTGCTGACCAAAGCAACATGATAGTGGAAGAGTCACACACACTGGAGATGAAGTTTAATGTGCCCTACAATGCAGATCGTGCACCCTATTGGGCAGCTCAGGTTCGCAATTATTACAGCCAGAACTCTGGATTGCGGATCACCAGTGACAGTTATCGCCAAGGTGAGTCCTCTCATTCCATAGACAGTGAATGATATTGTTAGATTTATAAAGTTTAGAGCACCTTACAGGAAGCCCGCTTTGTATACTCCCAGGAAGCTGAGAACATCTGTGAGTATCTCCATTTGGTCTGTCGGGGTATAATAGATTGTCTAGTGCTTAGAACCTGTACACTGTACTGTGCTAAGCGGTATAAAAATCCTCTCTAGTATTTTTATTATTATATAATTATTATTATTATTATTATTTTACTCTCACTTACATCGTCTTTTCTTTTTGTTCTTACTCATCAGTTTATTTCTGAATGCAGTAGTTTAAAAGTAAATTTATTCTGAACATGTCTTTTTGTATGTTAGTTTGATCATCATTTATCAGTTTGACAAATAATGTTTTCATAATTGGTTAAGACTGTTAACATGTTATTTTCTGTTCTTCCTCAGACAGTTTCTATTATTGACATACTTCTTTAGCACTCCAGTTTATTAATTTTGAACATCTAAACAAAGACTCTCATCAAAATTTGGCTCTCAGGTATACATTTTTTGTTTTGACATATTTGTCATTTGGTGAAATTATGAAAGGTTTGTAAAACTTCATCAGATTTCAGTATTTACCACCAGGTATTACTAATTTTTTCAAAACACTTGTCTCTTGGTTAAATTAATTATGACAGTATTTCTATAATTTCAGGGAGCTTGGTGGTCACTCTGAATGTCCAGGCCACATCAACAGGCTACAATGATACCCTGACCACATTGTGTGAGCAAATAGAGAACAGCACTAGCTTCTCCTTTGACAACACCTCTGTGTACTTTTCCAGTTATTTAACTGTGGATGGGACAGCTTACTATGGAGTCTCATGTGGTCCAGTCAGTAGCTTCAGAATTCTCTATAACTTTCTTTGGCATAATATTTTTCCTTTTAATTTTCCATGTTCTTTCAATATGCCTCCCTCTAGTCTAATCGTTACCTCCAAAGCCAATTAGTTGCAGCTTTGTCAAAGTCAGGCACATATCTGTTGATTAGGAGACAGTTGATAATTGTAATATTTGTTGGCTATCACTGAAGTTTTACATAAACAATTCACATTATATGTAATGTCGTGTAAGAAAAAAAAAAAAGACAGCAATATAATTAATGATATTACAATTACCTGGAAACTAGATATGGATAAAGAATGTTTGGCCATATGGCAGCCATAAACTTCCAGGCTGGCATGTAGTCTTATATATTCACCTCAAACTGTGGATCTTTCATTGCTTGATACAACTATTGAGGTATTAAAGCATTAAAATGAGAAACTAAGATCATGATGACAAACTTGTAATATTGTAAGTTAATAACAAAACCAGAGTAACATCTGAATCAGAATAATAGAGGAATTTATTTCTTATCTTTTTCCAAATAAACTACCTTAGATTTGTAAACCAGTGACTTAAAACAAAAACATAATAATATTCTCTCAAGAATAGAATGGAAAGTGTTTAGAACCTGTACTTTAACAGAAGCAAGCATTACAAAAATGCTCTCTGCTCTCTCTTCTCTATGAGATTCCTAGGCTGGCAGATGTGAAATGGACGCAGTTGAATGACTGTTATTATATCTGTGTTTTTATTGATTTGATTCATGATTCATGCCCCTTTAAAAGCACTAATACTTGTTATATATCCCATACTTAGATTACCAGTGGAGGAGGAGGAGGAGATGATGATGATGATGATCTTGATACAGTGTACATTGTTGTGATCGTGATCCTGTCACTCATCATCGTTGCACTGGTGACACTGATCTTGCTCTACAAATTCTACTACCAGCCCAAAACTAAAACAAGTGGTGAGTAGCAGAGTGATTGTTTAGTATTGCTTGCTTGGTTTCTAAACTTCATACAGAGTCATTGGAGCTCTGAAGAAAGCTCTTCCACAACAGCTCTCTCTTCTTTTGCTTATTATGCACACGGGCCTGTCTCAGCAAATGTATTGCTGGTGCATTCGTCAATGTTGACTGCCCGCATCTTTCTTTGCCTTCCTCTGTGCTTTCTTCCTTCAATGATACCTTGGAGGATCATCTTAATTATTCTGTCTGACCTTGTGATGTGGCCATACCAATACAGTTTGCACCTTTTTACTATAGCTTTCCTATTTAAAGAACTCGAACAGGGCCTCTTGTTTGCTGTTATAATTAAGAGATCAATGAATTATGAGGAAAAGAACAGGCCAGTGGAAGTAATTCTTGATCTTTTGTTTTTTTTACATCAGCTTTCTGTGATTGCAAATCTTTCTTAATTGGATATTTCAAATTTATTTTATAGGCTTAATTACCACTCTTCTAATTAAAAAAATAAAAAGAAAAAAAAATCCTACATCATCTTCACTAGTAAAAAAAAAAACCCACTAGATCTATATTGGGAGAAAATTTATGTTTTGGTTTAACAAATTCTGTTTTGTAATTTTCTGTCTTCCCAGATTTGAATAATTTCAGCCGAAACATACGGGGTGACTATGTCAGTGATGCCCTCAGCAAAGAAGACACTTTTACCAGTCTGAGGTCTCGATCCAGTACACCTGTCATGCCCATACCACCAGTGGGAACCTCTTATCCATCCAATGCCACCTTTAACCTCACCGTGGCAACCCCAGGCCGAGACATCGACAATCCTGTCCCTACGGTCATTAAACCACTGCCATCTCCTCTCCCCTCAAAGCGTGCGGATGCTTCTCTGGAGGACCTCCTTAGATAAAAGTGACTGTTGTCAAAAGGGCTGTAACCGAAATTCATAATTGGTTAATAGAAAATATGACTGAAAATATAACAAAAAAAATAAGTGAAGAATTTTTCCTGTCTTCTCATGCTCGAACAAATTTGATAAAACTCAGACTTCAAAGAACTTAGAAACATATGAAACACCTGCAGTTATATATAACATGTTCTTACACACGGTAAGGTTCAGTTATCAAATGTTTCCAACATGAGATAGAGAGATCTGAGCTTGTTTATAAAGATGTTTTTATCTACTGTTTTGACAGTCCTAGATCACAATTTATTGTTAAAAAACACAAAAAAAACAAATCCCTTTATCGAAACTTTTGAACAAACATAAAATGATTTATTCTAAAATGCTCTTCAATTTGTTCCTCCAGTCCAATTTATCGCAGTAATTACAGTTTATCGGAGTAGTTACAAGAAAACAAAATTGGGAAAATCCAAGGAAGCATTGATTGGTTTCTTATGAAAAGGCCAGTCCTCTTCCACTCTATAAAAAATATGAAATGCATATAAGGCTGATAAGAACAAGTTCAGCATGGACTTCAGTCATGAGCATTGAATTTGTGACAGAATGGAATTGCTTTCTTTTAAAAAAACAAAAAAAAACAACAGATAATTTAAACTGAATAACTGAACAATTGTGATATTGTTTTATCATGATATTCTAGAGTTTCTTTTTTTTTGAAAGACCTTTCAGAAAAAAAAAAAAATGTTATATACATGTACACGTATTAATTTTCTTTTTAATGTGATCAACTAATCTGTGATAGTTTTATACTTTTTACAACTTTTGACATGTTTGTTGGCTTATAATGAATGTGTAAGTCTTAATGGACATACTGCAAATTTATCCATAACTTTTGAAGTTGACAGATATGTGTAAAGTAATGCTTGTTTCTCAGCTTCAAAGTTTGCAGCCCAGTTTCACCTGATTTTACTTTTGTCTGAAGAGGCTAGTGGAGATTCTGAACCAAGAAGTTTATGCCCTGCAGATACATGTCTTGTTTAATGCTCTCCCATGGTGAAAAGGACATTTTTGCCATGGCACTGTTGATAATGCATGAATACATGCCAGCACTTCCAGCTTTTCCGTCCTTCCTTTATATTTTCTATGCAATATTATTTTTCTAATTGGTAGCTTTCTGTATTTGATTATGGCATGATTAGTTTTCCGTTTACTTAAAAAAAAAAACCAAAAAAACCAAAGATTACAAAAAAGAAAAAAAAAAACCAAAGACGAGAACAGAACTAGAAAATTATTGATAACTGTTCATAAGATAAATTTTATGGTTGTTGTTGAAAATTTTTAATATGGGACCAGAATTTGTTACTTCCAAATCATGATAATTTGTGAAATAATTGCACACTACAAAAGTGTTTCTACTACTTTGTTATTCTTTATTTATATTTCAAAGTATTGACAAGGCAACTCCTTTGAGTTAAGAAATCCTTTACTAATTACAAAGGACTTCAACTTTCTTTCAATAAACTCTGCAAATAAAAATAATCTCTTGGTGTTAAGTTTGTTGTTATATGTTGTATTAATAAAATCCTTGTGATATGCTTTGTACAATTCTACACTGCTGTCTCCTTTCTTAGCATTATGATCCACTGATAAAAACTATATGAGTACAATAAGATGAAATCAGACCCTTGTCAAACCAAGGCAACCAGAAAAAAATCAATATTTTTTTCAACAGTTTTCAACATATTTGATGCAAAACTTTGTTGATGCAATTTTTGTCTTGTTTTTCACAAAAAACTTCTATCTCCCTCTAAAATTGTATTTCAGAGTTGAATTTGAAAAATTTAATAAAAGTCCAAAATTGTAATTTACTGACATGACCTTAATGAGAATTAATGGGGATTAACAAAATTTATGGACCATTTTCATGCTGAATGCTGGAGCATCAGGTCACCCGTCCTTCATCCTCTTTAACTGGCAATATCTCAACTTCTACTCAATGTAGAGCAAAGATTTTTATTCACAAACTGAAAGGGAAATGAAGACGCATACATAACTCTATATATGCCAAAAAAGTGACCAATGCCTGAGCTCATATTGCATCTCAAATGTGTTTGTTTCATATTCTGGGCAAATAGAATCTTTTCCCCCTCGTGTATTTTATACATACACTATCACTGCAACAGGGCACTTTGATTTGTTGTCTAACTAATATGAACTTGCACACAAAATTCAAGTGGAGAAAAAAAAAAAAGAATTGTGTAACTGTCCTAATCTATACCATAAATCTGAAAAAAAAAACACATAAAAGACTTATGGACTCAAAAACTGCTGAATGTATTCACATGAAATTTGGCACGCGACATAGTTGCATAATGATTTGTGTTTCTACTTACATAAACCCCGAAAAGGCTTTTTATTTTTTACGCTATTCTGAAAAGGCGATAATAATTGAATAGTAAACTCACAAGAGTGTTTGATCTGAATTGTACGTATGATAGAATGACCCATTCAAAACACCAAATACGTTTTCTTTAAGTAACATTTAGTTTAATCATCCAAAATACCAACATCGAGGTGTGCACGCTTGCCATACACTTTGAGTCGCAGGGCAGCGTCGGTTTGACCTATATTTAAATGAGCTCCCATGAAAGTCATGGGTTCTTTTCTAGTAAGCTAAACACATGTATTTTCTGACATTTTGGCCTGTTATATGTCATATTTTACACAAGACCTTTGAAGAAGTCAGAGAAGAGCAACACTTGCTGATATTTGCTGCTGCCTTGTCAGCCTGGATGGTGACAGTAGTGCTTAGTCATGAGATGATTGTTTTGACCAGCAACTCCACCTGCACTTCAGAATGAGAATGCATGTCTATATTGAATCCCATTACTGACAGTGTTTTTTAGATCTCTTCCCCAACTCCACCCCTTGTTCAGACAGGATAGAATATGAAATTATAGGCGAAGGAATTGTATTTATAAACACATCAGTTTCATGTGGGTGTCAATTTTGTCACCATTCATTAAACAGACCATTCTCAGTTTTGATTTACCCATAACCTAAAGTAACTACATGTACTTGACTCTAACCATTTCAAGAAGAGATATATTAACCTTTATGTTTGAGACTCACATTGTGAAAACTGCAAACATCATTCCTTTGGCCATGCAGATTCAGATCATTCTCATTAGATCAGATGGTGTAGTGTTTAACAACCAGTGATACAAAGAACATATCAGTGGTCCAATGATGACATAGAGTGAGAGCTATCTGATATGCAAATTGTCATAAAGCTGCTTTAGCTTTCATTCATACCCTACAGTTGTAGCTCACCTCTGCCTTTGACAGTTTGATCAGTGGTCAGTGTGAAAACTTGTTGAGAGGGCCAAGTGCTTGGGAGAGTCCAGTTTATTATTCAAGAATGAATAACAAAACAAAGAGACTTTTTGATATTCTCCTTCCGCATCATCATCTCTTTTGATTGCAGACCTCAGACAACTTGAGAGAACCTGAGTGGGGTATGTGAGTTTTGATTTGCTCTTCTGTTCTGTTTCTCAGAAGTTCATTTTTGAGCACAGAATTTCTCACTCTCTTATTTAGTAAAATTGCCTTTCACTTTTGAAAGATCATCTATTGAAGTGTGGCTAGGCCTATCATGATGACAATTTGACAAAATGGGAACTGATGAACCATTTATTTGGGCAACATGATGAGAAATATCACAGTGCAAATGAACCAGAACAGTTATATACGAACTTCCCATTTCTAGCATTGCTTCACCTCTTGTGCACATACATCAGCGCACATTATAAACACTGAAGAAAGCATCACTATCCTCAATGGGTAATAAAAATTTAAAAAACAAAAATTATGAAAACAGACCATTCCCTAATGTTTTCCCAACTTTTCTCCTCCATTTATGTGAAAAATATATACTGGTATATCCATTGTCTAACTGTAACACTTATTTATTCCAAATACATAGAGCACACAAACCAAACACAGTCTCTATATGTATAAAAAGTAATTTTATTTTGAAAACAGCATTTTTTAAATGTCCTTCACAATCCTGGAATGTTTAAATATGTTTAAACATGTGTCACTTGCATGACTAAATAAGACTTATTTAAAACGATGGTCAATTGGTCACATAAAAGTAAATATTAACACTTGACATTAAATAACCTGATGATCCATGAAACAGCTTTCATATGGCAAGCAAACAAATCAGTTGCTCTTTGCTGCTGAAAAATTAGTTTTCAGCTTTTTTTTTTTTTTAGACAAATTCATATTCTTGCATGGCCAGTAAGGATGAGAAACATACAACGCTGAAAAGTTTACCTAGATTCTCCTTATTTCTAAAGCTCAGAAATATACCATGCATTTAAAAAAAAAAAAAAAAATTACCAGTGATATAAAGTATGTTCAATACACTCAACAAAAAAACACTAACAATAAAAAGACAGTTAATGCTACCTCTCTGCACTATTCTTAAGATTTGACTGTCAAGTGATTCACAGAAAAATAAACATTCATAACCTACATTATTATATATTTGACAGATGTGATAGATCAAATACATGGTCACAAATACATAGGGCTGCAACTGTCTGCTTGCATAATAAATACATGCAACAAATCTCATAGAACTGCAACAAAAAGTGTATCTGTAACTGGTGCAATCTGCAAACTCACAATCCCACACTATGAATGAGAAAGCAGCAAAACCACAAAGAGAGGACACTGGAACCCCAGAGGTTGTAAAAAGTCAGATCTCTGGGATTTTTCACGGTGCCTATCACCCAATTCACGTCACAAAAGGAAACAAATACAATATAAACCAAAATAAATCAGTCACAAGAAGACTGCGAACAAATGTCAGCTGGGTTAAGTACGGTTCTTCCTTTTTCCCCATTTTGTCTATTTCTGGTCAACAACTGAACATCGTTCAGATAACAGGATGAAAGCTGGCCTTTGAACTGTACAAAAACAGGAATACCTGCATTTTCTAGCAGACAGAAAGATATATCAAACCCAGTTTTTTGTTCCAGGAAATACAGAATAATTTCTCTGAATGTGATATAAATGACATGTAGACTTCATTTTCATCCCTGACCACATGTCTGATAAGACATGAAAAGCTACCTATTGCAGAAATACTTTGACCTTGTTTCAAAAATATCAGATCAAGTGAATCATAGCAACTGCACAAAGCTCTCTAGACTAAGAAAACTGACCAGAGAACTTCTGATGATGTTACCTGATTTGTGGGATTGCATGAATTCAGAAAATGTTCCCCTGATCAAAACTCATTTATATTGTTTTATTTCAGTTTGTAACACCAGTTCTTAGTTTCTTTCTTTCTTCCCTTACAGATCTATCCAAATTTCAACTTGTCCCTCTCATTAAGCGTAGCTGTCTGTGATAATTAGTGAGATTATATTACACAGCTGTACATAACAAATACAATAGTGTGAATGAATGAAGTGATTATTGATGAAATGATGGACAAGGCAACTTCATATATCACAGAATTTAGAGAGAACAGATGCGTAAGAATTAATTCAGATGAGTGATAATCATGAGAGAAAAAACGCTTATGTAATGTCAAAATTAACAACATCAGTCATTACTCAGATTTGCTTTTGTATATCAATTTCTCAAGTCGTGTGTGTGTGTGTGTGTGTGTGTGTGTGGGGGGGGGGGGGGGGATACAACAGATTTCCATTGAAACTTTGAAATGTCATTCCTTATCTACTAATCATGAAACTCCCAGCTACAATAAACTACACTATTGTTTCATCCATTGAAACTGGTTGTGTTAGAAATCTATTCTTCTAGTTAGATTTAAATGGAGCTAGAGATTGCATACTTTATTTGCACAATCTCCTAGTATCTCCCAACATTTCTGCTTATTGTGTTGAGGGAATGATATGACACTCATGCTCACAGCACACAGGGCAAAACCATCAAATTCCACCTTGTGACACTTCAACAGTCAACACTTGTAACCCATCACAATAACAGGTAATATGACGCTGCATTGATATAAAAATTTTATCTCTATGTACAAGTAAGAAAAAATACAGTAAACAAACATGTTCATTTGTGCATAAAGAATGTGCTAAACTCCAGTTCACATCGATGGGTCACAACCTAGTGCAAGGGTCACTCACTGAGAAGATTGTAAACTTCTGGCACTGGTCGACAGGATTGGTAACTCACATACAAGATGACGATAGATATCAGTTAGAAAAAAAAGGAAAATCTAAAGAAGGTAAAGATATGCTGCCCATTCATATTATTTTGATTCGTTCACATATCAATGTTATAAAACTCTTTTTTTTTTTCAAAAAGGAAAAGTTTCACTGGGGTGATAGGTAAACAAAAAAAAAAAACAAAAACAAAAAAACTAGAGTTGAGTTTCATGTAATCTGCATATGAAAGCAGGAATAAAAACATTGTCTCTGTATCTGATGGTAAAACAATGGCATACGGTCATTTTAAGATATCAAGACAATAGAACTGAAGCTATATAAATTGCTAGCTTTGTTTTAATTCTTCTTCTTCTTCTTATTATTATTGTTTATTAGAGAAGAAAACTGAGGGCCTGAGTAAGGAAAGCTTTATTGAAGAGCAGCATTTTTAGTATGACCAGATCCAGGCAAGCTCCAACCATTTATCCACCCCCCCCCCTTTGAACCCCTTTTCCATATTAACTGATTCTAAACTCAGAATATAGATCTATGTAAATTAGAAGTATAGCACAGATTGTTCATATGTATTTTCAAATGTCTCTCAAAGTGGAATGATGTTACACTTAATAGTCACAAACTGCACTTGTTGCATCATTTTCAGTGGTGGACAAAAAACCAGGTTTTCATTATTATCATAATCCAATGAGAGCTATTCACTACACAAATTATGATCTGTATTGGACTTGTATTTTCAGGCTCTAATTAATAAAGAAAAGAGTTAAATAAGCTGCAAATGTTAGCCCTTCATTCATTTTACTAATTTCCATTGTATTAATTCCTCATACCTGTTGTTTGTTTATTTAATTTGATGTACTGAGTTAGCAAGAGGTCAACAATCAGTTTACATCTTGTATTTCAAGACAGTCTTTTTCAATATTCCTACTTCCTTTCCACATTATATAAAGTTGACCTTCTATGCCAGAAATTCTAAAACAAAGAAGAAAACAAGACATAATAAATGGAAAGATATTTGATGAGCAAGAGGAGAAGACATCTGTATCATTCTCTACTTTGCTTCCATGCACTAAAATGTACAAATGAAAATGACAAATCTAAACAAAAAATGTACATGTATCAGATCAAACTATGGTCTGGTGGACAACCTGACCTTTTTTCTCTTCTGTAAAAAAAGAAAAAAAAAAAGATGACACTGACAACACGATTTCGATTAGCGTTTAAGTATACTTTGTAAACATCATACTGCAGATCTAGTAGGAATGAAAACTGGAATATATTCTGTCATTACCTGCATAAAGTTATCAAAAAATTGAGGATGATATGCTATTAATATCACTAAATACTCTTACAAATCAAATTATAATCATAAGATCGAAGGATGAAAGTAATAAACTTTGTTGTATACATTTATCATACACACATTCACTGAAAGAATATAAACAAAGACAACAAAAAACTGCATCAGTTGGTTGCAAATGGAGATTAATATAGTATGAAATATGACTAATATATCATGTTAAGTCCAGATCCTTGACAACCATACCAAAATAAGTGATGAGAGTATTCTTGGTAGTAACTAAACATAGAAAGTAATATACTGAATTAATAAATATTCACAACCAATGACATGCAATTGCAGCAAAAATTACTATAAGTGGAACGAAGATGTGTACAGTTGTCACGTGATATATACAAATATGCACCTTCATGGCACCAACTCCCGCCACACCAACCTCTTGCTGGGTGTGTTTTGGATCCTTCTCGTAAGTGCTTTATAATCCAAAGTAATCAAAATTAAGACTTCAGAACATTAACATAGCAAACTGGATTGTTTCTTTTAATGTGCTATATGTGTTCAAAGAGGCTGAAGAAAGCTCTCTGAGGATGTATTTTGTGAGTGGTGGGCTCTATATGTATTTATTTGTGAGTGTGATGCAAAAGGAGAATGGGCTGTCCCAAAAATTTTGGAAAGGCAGTTGCAGTCTAGGAACAGGAAGATGTTTTTGATCTAATATTTGAGAAAAATAACCAAAAATGTTTATAACTTTTGCAAAATTACACTGAAGGCATATGGAAAAAAATGTAACTGGTCTAAAATACATCGTGTAACCATGTGAAATGAGTCTGACATAAAATTTTCATGAGAGTGTGAGTTTTTGTCAGCTGACTACACATCACATTATGACACCTTTTTCTATCAACATTTTTCTTTTTCTTAACTCACAAGTGGCTCAAATTTATTCCATTTGTATCTTGGGCCATATAAGTTCCAAATATGTACACATTTTCCTACTGTGTGCAAGAAAAAGGAAAATATCAAGAAAAAAATTTAAAAAAAAAAAAAAAAAGTGCCATGATGTGATGTGCAATCAGCTGGCAAAAGCTCCTGACCTTTTTGTCACAGCATCATGCCAGTAGAAAAGACAAGGGGTCGTATTTTACTCTGGTCAGAAAGTAATTTAGCTAACACTCCTCAGTGCTAAGCTGTTCACTTTCAAAGTTGACTCTTGCCATCTTGTAGTCAGTATTTTCTCAGTAAAGCCACCTGAGATGTCCGACATATTTCACCTGAACTCACGACCTTGCTTGCCATGAAATGTCTATCCCAATATTATTAAACAACAATAACAAAAAAATATTAGGCTTATATCTAACATTAATTCTCCATTTATTCCCTTCCTAAGTTCCAGTTTTTAGCGGCTTCAGGTCATCTCCTGCAGCTAAGGCCTCTGGACAGTGGATCATGACTCTGGCCACCAAGCCATCAATGTAGGTCTTCATGTCTGCATTTTCTTGTTTCAGGGCTGTTAATGAGAAAAATTGGGGCCATCTATGATCAGTGCAAAATGACACTTTTCAGTTAGCAGCAGTTACAATTTAATGATGGTTATGATTGAAACAATGTTTGAAAAGGATGTGGAACATACAAAAAGTTACTTCCTAGAATTCAGGATCAACTCCTTCATCAAATGTAAGAACCAGTTTGAGATATGACATGATAAAATCAGGCCCACATGAAACAAGAAACCAGAGAAGTCAAAATTTTTTTCAAGAATAGGCAAATTTTGAATACAAATTTTTTTTCCACAAAACCCTTCCATATCCAAAGAATAATGTAGTTTGGAGTTAATTTCATAAACACAATGAGTAAAAGTCCAAACATTTAATTTAGTCACATGACCTAAAATAAAGATTAAAAAGGAATAACACAACTGATCAATCGTTGTCTCACTAAATTCAGCTGCAGCTGACAATCACCCTCATTGTCTTTATTTGCCAGCACCACGACTTCTATTCAAAGATTTTTCCACCAACAGAGAGGGAAATGAATGAACTTTAATATAATTAATATTAATAACTCTTTACGCTAAAAAATTTATCAGTGCCTGATTTCGTGTTCAGATATTTTCAGTTTCACAGGTTCTTAACAGGTTTGATGAACAAGACATAATTTGATTTGAAAATGATAGAACTAATTCTCTATTTCCAGTTACAGCTCAGCCTCTCAGCATTTCCTGTGCATATGTTAAACTGCTCACCTTGATTTTCTTTGTGTAGACGCAGGATTTCATTTTGAAGTTCAGCCTTTTCTGAACCTGTGGGTGAAAATAAAAGTTCAGCACATTCATAATGGTTATTCGCTCCACAAAAGCATATCTTACATGCAATGACAGTCTCTAGGGCTGTACTCAATTCAGACGAATGAAACTACAGTTTCTAAAAACATATATTGTTCAGTGGAGAATTTTTTCTTTTTAAACTTAAAAATATAGCTGAATGTTCTAAAAAAATTGAAAATTTGTGATCACATCAGTCTTTCTTATTGACAATGTCTCAGTAACACTGCTAGGATGTTGTGTTTGTAGTTGAACAATTTTCAAAGATATGCTTTACACTTTCACAGAATGCTTACTACTTTTTTGGACATATAGTCAAAGACACCCCACCATGTCTTTCATTGTAAGAAGAAATGGAGCAATACTATTCAGACATCTTTTTTAAATTTACCTTGTATTCTGTACAAAAGTTATGAGCTACATTTAAATGTCTCAAAATGAAAAGGTTCAAGACTTTTTTTTTTCTTTTTTTTTTTGGAAAAGATGGATTGCAGACTCTGAATAAGTCCATAACAAAATGTTACAAATGAAATTGGCACTCTTATCCTATAGTTATACTCTCAGGCATCTCTTCTGCTCTAACTCCTCTATGACATGCACCGAAAATGTGTGCATAAGAAACTTCCAAACCCTAAGTTGAATGGACATTGAAAATCTCCACACTGTGAGAGGCATGGCTGTGCAGAAGCTGAAATCACATTGTGAACAAAGGCACAAAAGGATTTATCTTTTCAATCGAGATACAATCAATTTATCCTGCTGCCCTGGTTGACTTGGGTGCTATGCTCAGAGCTGCACAATAACGACCCGTGCTGTATGTGTTGTTCACAAAGTTCTATATTGCAAACAAAAGAGCAGGATGTCTCTACCATATGATAATTCACAATGTCGAACGAATGGAGCATTGATCACCATCATATGATCATAAGGAGATCCCAAATGAGTCCAAGGCATATGAAAGCTCTACTCAACATGGCTTCAGATATTTCATATGGCATATGTGCTTTTGAATGTTCTTCCAAAGTCTTCCTTATAAGAATTCTACTTAACATTGTTTGTGCAACTTACTTTTCTTGCTTTCTGCCTCTTTATTGAGTTCAACAGTAGATTCGCTGGCTGTGCGTGTGTGCTTATGGATGTTTTTGCGGAACCTTCCGCCAGGGCTGTCCTGAGTTCCTGAACCGCCAGCATCATTGGGAGTGGACAACCTGGGCAACGTGGCTGACCCAGAGAAAGAAGAGGAAGAATTTCTTCTGTGCCTGTCCTCCTGTACATGTAGAAAGCAAAGAAAGTCTGTCACTACACAGTCTAAAGGGATATTAGCTAATTCACCAGAGGGTTTTCCTTCACATGTGGAAGCAGCCTTTTTTTTTTTGGATATCAAAAATAACTGCAAGAAAAAAAATTATAAAAGATAAAACATGCCCCCAAATTTTTAAAACATACATCAAGGGCAAAGATAATTGAAAGAGCAGTTTGTACTGAGTGAGATTTGCAAGCTTCATGCACAAATAAAGAGGTTTGAATGGAACTTTTCTAACACTGAAACAGTATCAAGGACCAAGTCGTCAAGCTGAAAATTTGACTCGTCGGAGTCTGATGAAAGTTCACGCTCCTAAATTTTTGGTGCATCGGAGTGAAAGAGCTAGGAATAAATTTAAAGTAACTGAACCAGCTACTTAGGTAATCAATCACCCCTTGTGTCGGCATGCCCCTTGCTATCAATCATTACTTTAATATATTTATGGTGCATCAAGTATCATGGCGGTGGTAATGAACATATACCCTATACATCACTATCGTGACAAATATATATCTTAGCTGACACTTTGTATAATGTAATTTGGTACTGGCCATATTATCTCTATAATGAGATATGTACACCCACAGAAACAAGGTGACCCAAAGATGTTAATGTCCCACCATCACCAGATACATCAGAGACAGAGAAAGCAGTTTCATTACTGAAACCAGTGAAGTCAGCAGGGGTAGATAATGTTCCAGCGGAAATCATTCAAGCAGCAGGAGAACCAGCACTAGATATGTTACACATCATCTGCAACAAAATATGGCAGATGGGGGAATGGCCAAAACCTTGGACACAATCATTTGTGATTACACTCCCCAAAAATGGCAATCTACAACAATGCCACAACTACTGCATCGTCAGTCTAATTAGTCACCCCAGCAAAGTCATGCTGAATGTTATTTTAAACAGGCTCAACCTCAGGCAGAGAGAATTATTGGAGAAGAACAGGCTGGATTTAGTCCAGGTCGCAGTATTATGGAACAGATATGTAATATCAGAATTTTGATAGAAAAATATCTCCAACACCAACAGGAGCTACATCACGTATTTATTGATTTCAAGAAAGCTTTTGACAAAGTTTGGCATGAAGCTTTATGGGCCACGATGAAATTATACAACATAAATGCCAAAATAATTACTGTTATACAGAGCCTGTATGAAAAAGCCACAAGCGCAGTTTTCCTGAACAACAACATTGGTTTACAACGATTCTGGTTTACAACCATGGTTGGAATACGACAGGGCTGTCTGCTCTCCCCAACTTTCTCTAATATCTTCCTTGGGCGAATCATGACAGAGGCACTTGAAGACCATGAAGGTACAGTCAACATCGGAGGAAGACCTTTAACTGATCTATGTTTTGCTGATGACATAGACGGCATTGCTAGGAATGAACATGAACTTGTAAAATTGATAGATCGCCTAGAAAAGACCTCCAGTAAATATGGCATGGAAACCAGCGCAGAAAACACAAAGATCATGACTAATAGCAACAACAATGTAAGAATGGACATAAAAGTCAGTAATCAAAGTCTTGCACTTCAAATATCTAGGATCAGTCGTGTCTGATGAAGGCTCTAATCCAGAAATAATATCCAGGATAGCCCAGACTACAGCCGCGAAAAAACAAACTGAAAACTATCTGGAACAATAGAAAGATTGCTGACAGTTCTAAAATCAAGCTTGGTCATATCGATATTCCCCTATGTTTGTGAATCTTAGACCTTGAATGCAGACACTGAAAGGAGAATATGAGCCTTGCAAATGAGATGCTACTGGAAACTACTTGGCATCACCCACCATGATCGCATCAATAACGAGGAAGTAAAAAATCGAGTTAAAAATGCAATCGGACCATACACAGACCTGCTTACATTAGTGAAACAACACAAGCTAAATATTATATTGAAGAAAACACTTTTGCCCCCACTATGAATTTTCTGGCTTTTTTTTTTTTTTGGTGCATAATTCAAGCAAAAAGCACAAAAGTTTGTTCAACACCCCTTATGTCTAGCAAAGAGGAGTAATTAAACCATTAAAAAATAATCCTCATAACTCAGATTACAAGTGAACATCATGGAGCTGATGCTGTGATGCTGTGATCTACATGTATATCTTGACAAATGGATACAATTATTATCTTGGCTATAAGAAATATTATGTAAGGGGTAAATTACCTGAGTCAGTGAGGCTGATCTTTCCACATTTGGTTTTGGAGCCGTACTGTTGTCTAAAGTTATCATACTATTCTCTGGAATTGGGGATGACTCGGCTAAACTGTCTGCCAGTGCTGAGTTCTTCCCACGACTTGATATAGAGCCAGTCTCAGACACTTTCCTCTCTGGGACAGGAGTTGTAGCCGCTGAGCGATCTACAAATGTGAAAACGTTTTTGATGACGTTCTGACCCCCTGAGGCAGTTTCTATCCATAAATCCCCCTTGCCAGCAGTTGTAGCTTTGGTGGTGACGTAGATCCTGTTGTCTGACTCAAATTCTATGGTGTCTAGCAGATCTGACCCGCATAACAGCAGCTCTAGTATGTCGGATTTGCCCAGGCCTAGATTACGGCCTTCCAGGACTAGGCGAGTGCCACCATGTATGGAGGCCATGTTTGGGACAATATGAGTGACTATAGGGATTTCTCGACCGGTGTCCTCCAAACCTGAGCCCAAGCTGGGGAAACGAAGGCTGAATCTCTTGTTTTTCACTGACCCATCCTCTTCGCTCTGCTCGTTGTTCCCTCCACCCATGCGACCAATGTGGAAAATGTCATGAATGGATTTTGATAACTTTTTATTAAAGTTCGCTAAAGAGCTAGATTTCCTCTTCTCCTCCTTCTCTTCTTTCTTCTGTTTCTGTATCATGATTGGAGATGGGGAGAAATTCTGTCGCAGTCGTTGGAATCCTGTCAGCTGGGCTGTCGAGTTTGTCGTGGATCCTGATCGTATTTGAGGGGTGACCATGGTGGGTCTCTGTTTGGACACGTAGCACTGAAATATGAGCTCTCCGTGTGGGTTGGGGCATTTCTTGTGGGCTTTCAATGGGGCTTTCTTCACCACCCCCTTCACTGTGAGTAAGGAGGCCACTGGAATGATAATCTGGCCCATCACATCATCTTTCTCTGTCACCGTGAAGAAGACATGATCACTAACATTGGCAACATGGCTGGGGAAGAACAATAACAAAAACTTATGAAAGGCACTGGCTGGCAAAAGGAATTTGAAAATCACAACGAAATTTCTGAAAAAAAAATTCAATATAAAAGTGTCCTTTCTCTGAAGTTATTAAAAAAAATATAAGAAAATTAAATCCTGTTTTTTTTTTTGGTCAATTTCCATCAAAGATCAACCTCCGAACCGCGAAGTTCTCTCCCAGCACTTTTCAATATGCCATGGGTTAACATGAATTTTTTTTTTTGTTTTTCATTATTCAAATACATGCATGCATAATCATGGACATGTGTTAATTGTTCCGCACTATTATATCTTTTGTCTGTCTATGGTATTCAGTATCATGCATTTTTTTTTTATATAACATTGACCTACATGTCAACAGGATCTAGGACAGGTTAATGACAATATAGAACTGGGTCATATTTTTTAGTGTGGAGAAAAAAAAAAAAAAAGAGGGTGGGATGACAACAACTTCCGAACGATTCTGAAACTCAGACTGAATACGAAAAAAGACATAAGTGAAATTTATGCTGACATGATGTGCTGTCACAGATATCAAAATTTCACAGTACTTACATTACAGATTCCTCGTTCCAGTCAGGGTTGCCAGTTGGGTCTTTGACAACACTGGTGCGGTATTTCTTGGTTCCTACCCCAAATATCACAGAGAATTTGTGCCGTCCTGTTAAAAAAAAAAAAAAGGGAAGACTCTATGAGCTGACAAATCCATTATGAACTAGGCAGCACAAACGACAGCCTTGTGCATTGAATCTCAGGATGCACATTTATGATACTAACTTTGTTCAGCAATGTCTTTACACCCAGTTCAATCTCCTCACTTTCTAGTTGGTTTAATCCAGAATTTGAATTGAGCTTGGAAACTGAAATCGCTAGGCAGTTAATTTTTCAATAAATGTTTTTTCACTTCAGATTTTTGAAGACTACATGTATGACTGTGGTAAATAGCATCATATACAGGTGGCTGAGAGGCAAAACGAGAATGTAATATAACGGTTATGTCTACAAATCTTGTACCTAAGATGATGATGGACAAAAAAAAAAAAAAAAAAGTAAAATTTTTCATGCAGGATGTGGAAGACAAATGCAGGGGATAGAACATAGAAAATGTAATTATACAACCAAACAGCCAGAATAACCATCATTTAAAGTTTAACAAAATGGGGAGAACAAATCTAACAAGACAGGTTATAACTGAAACAAAAAATATACAAGCTACCATCCCTAATGTTTGATTAATTTTCTTGGAAAAGACAACCATGACTGTTGTTTTGACCAGAACACCAATGTCATATTAGCATGGCCACCTAACAGACTTGAATGGAGACAGGCTATTCACAGGAGAAGAAAAGCTTATGAAATTGAAAGGAAGAGCAGTCAAATGGAAAAGCATACTGCAGTGAAGGCTACAAAACCTTCTGAGGGTATTCCACTGAGTGTCTCGTATGAAAACACCAGTGTGCATCAGATTTTAACCTGAAATCCCACATAAGGGTACACAGATGAACTAAATGTTAAACTGGATTGTAACGTTCATGGCTGTCAATCATACATACAAAGAACATATTCTAAATAGGTCTGAAATGGGTAACAAAATGTTGCATAACTAAACACAGCAATCCCATCCATATTGGCTCCTAACGTACCTGGCTTTTTGCCTTGAAGACCACGGGCGCCATGAACTGCAACAGAAAAAGGACAAATGCAAGATTACAATTCAATTCAAAATTTAAACATAATTTAAATTAAAAAAAAAAAAAAAAAGAAAGAAAAAACTCTCCATGAAAACACATCTAACCATCCACTGTTTCTGTTCTGTGCTAAACTGTTCCATCCAATAAACATGTTATTATTTTCATGTTGTCAAAGACAAGTACATGGTAAGAGATTTCTTGAAAATCAAACAGAGAATCAAACAGAGATGTTCCATGAAAGTCCTTCTGTCAAGTATTTCATCTCCAAGTGAACTTCTTCTGAACTACCTTTAAAAGGACTAAATAACAAATGCTCCTTCTGCCTTAAGGAGGGGGGGGGGGGGGGGGGGGGGGGGGGGGGGGGGAGGGGGGGGGGGG
>JBCEWB010096184.1:0-12289 GCA_039654565.1 Peronia peronii
GGAAGCATAAATTCCCTGAACTGAAATTTTTCGAAAATTCATTTTTGGCCAACACAATAATGACTCACTTTTAACTATTTATGTGGCATCTCAGAATCATGGAGATGGTATGTAACATATTTGTCCTTTAGGCAGAGATGACAACGATTACAATGACACAGTCCGAGAAGACAAGTTTTAATGTCTTATTGTGAACATTCTCAAATATATTATGAAGATTATGTTACAGATTTCTCAAGTAAAGCATATGACGTGTGCAAAGACAGACGTCAAACTGAATAATTTCATCTTTTTGGTTAGCGTTTTTGTCACGTCTAGTTTCGATAAATGCTAATAAAGATTTCTAATTTCAAACACAGACTATTAACTATCATTCCTATTGTGACACAAGCCAAATAAAATGATGTAATCTTTTCTTATAGTTTTAACCCTAGGAAGGTTCGAAGTTTCTCCTTTTAGGCACAAATTGACAGCAAAATGCAGTAAGTGGGGGAGGGGGGGGGGGGGGAGGGGTAGGACAGAATGGGATAAAACATCAGATCAGCTGACCAGGGAAGGAATCGTTTTGCTGGTAGGTGGTAGTTATCTAATGACACATCATAAGGCGATTTCGAATCAGATAAAATTAGATATCTAAACCTGGTTCAAGAAAATCCTTTCAAAACTCACCATACTTTTCAACCAATAAAAAAATTCTGTCTGTTTAAGCCTTAGAATCAGGCAGGCCATCTCCTGCAGTGCAGTGTGGTTACCGATTTTGCCAAAATGCTCAGAAAGGTGTCTAATACTTCAAATCTCTCCATTCATAAACATAGTCAACATCAGAGGATCAAATGGTTTGGGCATCTCACACATCTGCCAACATACCACCCAGCGCAATGTGCGTACAACACAAAAGTCAATGGCCGCAAAGCAAGAGGACGTCCCCAGAAAACCTGAATTGAAAGGAGTCAAAGACACATTCATCTCTTGTGTAAATTCCTCCGGTCCAGGCATCCGACATGCAGCAGACAGACGTTTTGTTCTTCCCACGACGCCCCGTGTGGTATAAGCGGTAAAAAAGAAAGAAAGAAAGAAAGAAAGAAAGAAAACACAAATTTTGCATTCATCTCTGAAAAAAATGTGAGGTTCCGTAACAACATGTCATCTTGAAATTATGAAAAATGCCTAGTCTAAAAGTAAATTGGGATTACGACATCAAGAAATGAAACATTTCCGTGGGAGTCTATGTGAGTTTGATGACCAGATTGCACTAAGACAATCAGACGGAATGCATGCTAGGTACGAAGAGGTCGTGATCGAGACACAACATCATGCTGTTTTTTAGTGTATGTGAACGAGCTTTTTTTTTTTTTTTTTGCATTCTTCGATATATGTGATCTTTCTCTATATCTAGCATTTTGGTTTCCAAGAGTTCTTATTTAGCGTTTATTAGTATAATCAGATCGATGTTGAAGCGTGAGTCATAGTACAGGCTGTAAAATGTCGTTACATAAACGCATGTAGATATGCATGGTCCAGCTTGGAGGAATGTAAATGTCTTATACTACGTAAAAGGACTAAAGACTTTTAAGACACATAATTAAGTTTATGCGCATACTTCAAATGTAATTCATTATCGTGAATGTCATTATTTTTATCATCATAACCATCGTTATCACCACTGTCATGACGATCATCCTCGATAACATCATTGTAATTAAATCATAGCCACCAGTAATTTGAAATAATTATATATACAGCTGTATTCTCAACTTAAAGCTATAAATATATGTGCTGTTCACAAGTTATGTTGTAATGAGGAAAATGATTTGATTAAAATGTATGCTCAAATTTAGGATAAATACAATGAGTCTATTTGTGGTCGGTATATCACAGTATGGTTTTGATTGATGCATGGAATTTCCTTGTAATTTAATTTGAAACAAACGTTAAGCTTGTTCTGTGCCATGGTCAGCAACATGGGTGATAACCGCTTGGTATGAGGTTTTAAATCAGGTAAATATTAACTTTATAGAGCTCGTCGCTGGTTTTTGAAACAAATGACTCATTGCTTCAATTGCTCCGAATCAGAACTGGTTGTCAACAAACTAAAACGAAATAAGCTTTGAGCATTGCATGCACATTGCTCTTGATAACCGTCTGTGATTATTTTCACATATATTAAATAATATCTCAATCTTCCTGTCAATCGTTTGAAGCTTATGTTGATTTAAATCATAATTATAATTTGACACGTTGGGATAAAAAGGGTTAAGAAAAGTACATCAATTCTTACAACAACAATAACATAATAAACTAGAAACAGTGGAGTCAATTACTAGTCTCCAAATAGTTAACTACAATTAGCTTTAATTTCTCTTTGATAATGTGCTGGCTCATAGATGTCATCATAACAACAACCACTGAAATCATGAAATAGTCATTAGTTCTCCCTACCTGTAGTTTTACTGTCGCCAGATTGTTTTCATTCCACCGACACTAAATGAACATCGGAAAAGATGAATAAACACTGATCTTTAGTTCTCATCCCCGTCTCATCCATACTGTGTACAGATAATTATATATATGCTCACTATTTCAATTGTCACAAAGGATAACAACCTCCACAGTATCAACAATAACAATAACACTCCAATAACATCAAAACAACAATCACAACAAGGGCAACAGCGACAACAACATCAACGAATACAATTGTAACGACATTACAAGAATAACTGTAATAATAAACAAAAACTTTAACAACAACAACAGTCACTACAACAACAACATCAACAACAACAAAAGTAACAACAACAACAACATTATTGAACCTTATCATCATCCCCAGCTAATACTGTACATGTCTGGAAATATCTTTAGCTGAATGAACAACTCATTTACGTTGTGAGCGACAGTCTTAAGTAATATTTTAAATTGTTTCTCTTTGTGAATGAAACACAGGCTAGAATTTAAACGAAATCGGTGAATTCTGGATTTTCTGCAGAACACAGAAAAATAGCTAGCAACAGCTCATACATAGTCCTGCATGGTTATGGAAGTGGGAAAAACGCCATCGGTTTTAAAAATAATACATCCATTTGTTTGTATCGTTGTTTTGAGCAAGCAATGGACCTAAGAAGTTGAGAAACAGCCATCTGATAAGTTCGTACCAGTATTGTACAAGGACAAAATAATAAAAGTCAGTCTTCAAAACAGAATCGCTTGTCCCCAGAGACAAAATTAATATTTTCTTTTAACATTTTGTTCTGGCGGCAATGTCTTAGAATGCTCCTTTGAAAACATGTTTAAACCTTATCTCTTGGCTATTTCCCAAACACTTTTTGTCAGCTATTGCCAAAAAAGAAATATTTTGTTCATAGCATTATCGCTTTGTGGTTGCCGGATCACTTCCTGAATTACTCCAACTTTTCTTTTTGTTTCGATCGTAGACTCTCTGGGGAGATGGAATATTTTGTTTCAAATGCACTTACGATCCAGTGCACTAGCAATGTTGAGTGATATGTAGATCTACTTCAATAAAATTCTGTGTCCAATATTGAAGGACTGAAGACATTTCACTCAATTGCTTTGCTTTTTACTTGCATCTTTTTCATTCTAAGATTTGCCATGGCAGCAATTGAGATTCAGAAATTAGAATTCCGTCCGACATAAACTAACCTGATCCTTTAGAAAAGTCCCTGTTTCTTATGCAATCATCATAGTCAGACTATCTTCATCCCCACCTTGACCTACCTGTGCCAGACATGGACCCTGACCAAAAGTCTGGAACGCAAGATAACCATTTACGAGATGCGATGTCTGAGGAGAGCCGTCAACAAGACCAGACGGGACATGATCAGAAAGCATCAGAGAAATGGTGGGAACAACACCTGTCCTCAGCTACATTCAGAGACAAACAATCACGTGGTCTGGACATCTGACACGCACGGCACCCCACCAGCTTGTCAGTAAAGCAGACAACAAAAGGATATCAGGGTACAAGGCAAGAGGAAGACCAAGGAAGACATGGATCGAGGGTGTGAAAGAAACCCTGAAGACCCACAACATCCAAGCCAGGCCATCCAGCTTTCCAGAGACCGAAAGCTCTTTCTCCCCTCGACGCCCCAGACGGTACAAGAGGACAGATAAAGAAAGAAAGAAGAAGAAGTCAGACCCAACAAGCCCATTAAAACCAACACACAATAGGCTGTTGGTCATAAAGAATAAAATGTAAGTGTTGTGTTTCTTCCTCTTGCTTTGAAATGTATTTTCACCTATTGACTCCCAAAATCGGGTATCGGTTACGTGATGGAAGCTAACATTCACCATTCAAAATATGAAAACACCCCATTTTCACTTTTCTAAGCTGGAGTTGTAACGATAGCACTGAAGCATAGAGAAAGATGTACCGCGGAGCCTTTGGTAGTCAACGCTACGCAAAGTCCATGAACATTAAGTCCATCAACCCACCACATTTTTTGTCAATGAACACACACCGAATGAATGAATGAATGTTTGTTTCCATTAATGGACAGATATTTTGTTCCTCGAAGGAGCCACGAAATGGTGTAAGCCTAGACGTGAAAGGTGAGCCTGATCTGGCCATGGCTTCATTGAAATCTTTTATCTTTTATGTTTAACGTTTTCTTTTTCCAACTTCACCTTTCAGACTCCATCTCGCCAAAATATCTTTCGCTTATTTAATCCGTCATCTCACATTTTGTTTCTCTAATAAAATAGTATTCTGTTGTTGTGTAATCTTTATTTCCTCTTTTTGATATGAACAACCAAGAAAACAAAACTGATACACTAATAATTAACTATCAAGCAAGATGCTGCCATAAAATCAGCAGCCCATACAACACATCAGTTTAATAAGTAGGCATATTATATCTCAAAGTTAAATGTCACTTTCATAATAATATATCAATATGTCATATTTATTTATTCTAATATTTGGTGTTCAATCAAATTATTATAAATCCTCTACTTTCTTTCTCTCTCTCTCTTTCTCTCATACACACTTTCTTCCTCTCTGGAGAAATGAATAATGAAAAAAAAAGATAAAAATAATTATTTTGGAAAAGTGCATTCAAAAAATTAAATAGTTCAGGATATCCTGAGTTCGAATCCTAACGGGTGCAGGCATTTTGTTCTTGGAAAAGACAATTCCTGATTCTATCCAGATTAAAATGTGTACTCGATTGTAGACAGATAATATTTTATTTAGATTGACAAGGATTTAAGCGCCTACTGGGCAGCTGCTTTGTATGTTTCCGGGAAGCCGAAAACGTCAGGGAGTGTCTCCTTCGTCAGCCAGGATAATAATAGATTGTAGAATGCTTAAATTCTGCACTCAGTGGTAATAAACTGTATGTAAATTCATATTATCATTTACACCTGGCACATCAAACATTGTCCTCCGGGACTGCACTGCCAACGAACGAACGAACGAACGAACGAACGAACGAACGAACGAACGATTATCATTTTGTCTCGCTTTGTAGTGGATTACATCTGTGCAATGTTACAGTCCCTATCCATAGTTTGACAGAATTCTGATACAAGAAAAAAAGAAAAGAAACTTTTTTTGAGCTGTGACATGACGGAATCTCCATGCAATAAAGTTGCAGAAAACCAATTTTCTTCCTTTAAAAATAAAAAATCGGACACTCTTCCTCATGCAGCAGACCGTAGAATTTGTTGCAACCAGCCTATATTTCGACTTTGTCCTCGTGAAGCAATCAATGCCACTCTTACGGCTATGTCGTTGGTAACTAAAACATTGATAGAAAGTAATGGATGGTAACAGTGCCCTTTTTCGCTCTGCAGATTTTCAGTAATCACCCAGGAAGTCAAACAGAGAAGCACTGAAATCATTCGTTTTCCCCTCATTCTAAACTGATTTGTGACACTATCCTCTATCTCTCAGCGGTCAGATTTTCTACAACTATTAGGCTGTAGACTGGGAGGGAGGGGGTGGGGGATGGCGGGGAGAGGGGGGAGAGGAACAATCACCAACAAAGGTTCAACTTTTTGACTGACATTCGCAAAACCAATAGCAAACAAACCAAAACTACAACTTTTCCTTGTCAAGATATCATACACCAAGGAAAGAGATAATTATAGAGATCTAAAAAGGTGTATTAGTATCAACATAATAGATCGAGAAAGACAGTGAACAAAACATGCTACAGGTAATCAATGAAGGAAGGGCATAGAATGCGTTCCTGAAACAAAAATGAGTTGTTGAAGCAAGATAAGTAGGATATAGCGTCTCCCTCTGTCTGTTCTTTTTCCGTGTTGTTTTTTGTTTTTTTTAGAAGACATTTGCTCCCAATCTGTGAGTCAACCGTAGCCTGAGTTGTCATGATATTAAACTGAGTGTTATGAAATCTATCGTTTTCCATTTTGTTACTAACAGATGAATTATTAACCTATTGAAAGTATCCGAAACAGCAGACACACATAAAAAAAGAACAGATGACTTCCGGTTTAAAAAAAACAAAAAAACAATGAAAACTTAAAAATGATGTTAGAAAAGCTCGGCTCATCAGAACACCATAAGGCACTTCACAGGAGGAAAGTTGGAAATACTAACGACAATAATCATATGATATATGTATTATTAAAATTGTAGGTTTCAAGCATCAGGGCAAGCAATGAGACAAACAGTTGCCTACTGCAGAAACTCCAATCCTTTTTCAGTTGGTGGATATAGAATGCATTCGTTCTGAATCTCCTAGGAATCACGTGGTACTGATAGTGATCAATGCTCCGCTCATTTAGCACTGTGAGTTGTCACGTGTTAGGGACACTCTGGTTCCTCTGTTTGCAACGTGGACTTAATTTCTGTTGTGTCTCGTACCTTGTGAATCAGCGATCGCCAAGCACACAAGTAATCACAAAGACTCATAGCAGACTAGTTAACTGAGTTACTGCACTCAGACCATTCCAGACAGTGATACAAAACATTGAGCTATTTACTGGTGTTAAGACATAATTATACATAATCAACCACATGCATTGTTATATAAAACATCAGACATCAACGTCACAACATCACAGGACAGGGGGTGGGGTGGGAATGGTGGCTCACCACTCATATATTATGCTGCTCGCCTAGGGCAATGGCCCTGCCAGCTTGCAGTCCACCGTGTCGCAGTCTGCGCAGCGCCATTGCCCTTGGCCTGCAGGATAATTTTATTATTATATGAGTGGTGAGCCACCATTCCCATTCCAGCCCAAGTACACCGCCAGCTCTGGTCTGTTCACACCCTTATTGTTATTCTAGTCAAGGGGAGCAACTCTTGGGTAAGTAAAGGAGAATAATCAAACAGGTTCCACAACACTTTCAGTGTGAACACTTCATACCACATAGGTCGTCACTGTGCAGCTCATGAGTGTAATAACAGTCAAACAAGGCAAGGCGATGGACGCACTGATTACCTTTGGATAAATCTCGATTGCAAAGACAAATCGTTCTGTGCCTTTGTTCACACTGCTATTTCAGCTGCCATGCGGCCAAGTGTTTCGCTTTGTGGCGATTCCCGACCAAGTTCGTAGTATGGCCAGGAGAATCAAGAAGGAAAAGATATGCAGGGGGGAAAAACAGTCTAGGGGAGAAAATCAGTAGATGGAGGCCATGTAGGACAGAACATAGTGAACTGAGAAAATTAAGCAAAAATATCGTCGGAATGGCTCTGGTAGCCCAATAAATCTAACAAAAAAAGGGGGGGGGGGGGTGACCTTGAACTAACTGCAACATAAATGATTTTTTCACAGGCATGTGGATCTCAGTCTCGCGAACAACATATTCAAAATCTACCATAATCTGTCCATGGACTTCACAAGGAAAGAGACTTAAGGAACAGCTATGTATGTGGTGATACAAGGAGAAATTATAACCAATCTCGGAATGAATAGGCCCTTTTTTGATGTATTTGACTAGTTGCCAGTAGACAGTCGTCTTAGATCTTAAGACATTTTAACAAAATGATGAGGTTGATAGCAGTGACCTATTTTTTTTTCCCCCAGCCATCTCAGTTATTTCTCTTTGCCAAGTACAAGCGATTTAACATAAGCGTTATAAAAAAATAAAAAACTCACTTTTCGTCCTGTTATTTGAAGCATGTAAAAATAAACATAAAGTTAGTTAGGCTCATTTTCGATATTTTCAGTGTTTTAATAATAATGGTACATTTATCATAACTATATTAACACTTTTATCGCAATTATTGATGAAATGATTCAGTTTATATGAAATTTGATGCCGATAAAGACCTTTGAATTCCAAGTCTGTACGAATGTCCGCTCTGGATTGGAAAATGAATAGCGGGGGACAAGCAGTTTGAATATCTGAGGAATTAAGATTGTGCTCGATAGCATATGTATGCAATATTGGTTCATTTGTATACTTAATGCAAAGAGCATTGTACGTCTTCTCTTTTTTCGTAACTGTATACCTACTTTTGCTCCCCCCCCCCACCCCACCCCTCCCCCACCAACCTTGTATGATGTGCCATTCAATTCCGTCGATAGAGGCGTCCTCGAGCGATTAAAAGACGCAAATAAGACGCCATCTTTCCTTTAAAAACAAACAAATAAACAAAACAAAACAAAGAGTTTTGAACAGACATGTTTCCCGATTCCATCTGCAATAAGTTAATAACTTTTATTTTCCATATTCCAGACATGAAAAAAACAACAACAACAACAACAAAAAATTGAAAAATATTCACTATAAGTAAAAAGGAGAGGAGGCTGCCACGTGACGTGTGTCTTTTCTTTTGAACGAAATTTCATCCAGTTCATTCATGAAGAGGCCGCTTTTTCTGTTCTTCTGTTCTGCCCTCAGAAATGGAAAACTTTTATTTTAAAATAGTTGCATATAAACATGGATCAAAGCATCTTAACATTTAATGTGTTCTGTTCTCTTTCGGTTTTCTTTTGCCTTTCAATCTCCCGGGTGGAGGGGGGGGGAGGGGGGAGGAAGGGGTGTTATCTGGGCGCTTGTGTTCTCTGTAACATCTCTTGATCTTGTTATTGTTGCCTGTATATCTGTTATGAGTTCATGTTTGATTGTTGTTGTTTGTTTGCTGTTTTTTTTCTTTTTGTTTTGTTTTGTTTTGCTTGTGTATGTTTGTGTGTGTGTGTGTGTGTGTGTGTGTGTGTGTGTGTGCGCGCGTGTGGTTTTTAGCTTTGTTTTTTTTTTTTTTTTTTTGAAAAAAAAAGGTAACGTATATGAGGAAGGGGATATTGTGAAAGCTCTTCTGTCCTATCACATCACTGTAAGCTCTCGCCATTGTAACGATGACAGCACTCCTGCTTTATAAAACAAGCACACACACATACACAGATACATAAATCCATATGCACACAAAACAGTCCATTCTAAAAGTTATGCCCCGCATTCATGCACAATCCAGACTGTCCATCGATTTCAGAAGTCTAACCTGTCTTTACATTCGGATCTGACATGCTTTTGCCTGGATGGTTCACTGCTCTAGGGGGAGTCTCGTACATTTACGGGATGAGCTGAAAGCAAATAAACAAAATGCTAAGCGAGCAGAGCTGGCAAATATTGACTCTCTCCTTTCTGTTACAGAATAGCAACGGCTTTTAAGAGGGCGGGCGTGTTCAATATTATAGCTGTAAATAATATTTTCCTCTGTTTTGTCTGTCACCGATTTGCAAGAGGGAGTTTTCTTTTGTCAATGTATGTGACAGTTTGGAATCTTCCGGTTTAAAGTTTAAAAAAAAAAAGGTAAAAAAAAAAAAAAAAACATGTTTGGAAAAATTTCATCATGGACCAGGCAGTGAGCTGCTGTATCGTTTCTCTCTCTCTCTCTCTCTCTCTCTCTCTCTCTCTCTCTCTCTCTCCCCTTCCCTTACCCTCTGCAGTAGAACAAAAAATAATAGCATGTCAAACTTCTTTAGAAATTTAGCTTGCTCTGCGATCTGAAACATTTATGATACCGCTACACTGGGTCTTATTGTGAGCAATGTCACGATAAACAATACGAACAAAATATGACATATTAGTTAACAGCTCTTTTAACGAACAGTGTAACAAACGATGGAGATGTTTGTTTTGTTTGTTTGTGTTGGGTTTAAAGGCACATCAGCACGATTACGGCTATATTGTGCCTAACACGGTGGGCACATTTACACGTCAAAAAGCTGATCAAAGTATATCTATATATAAAATGTAATGCTGAACGGACGACGTGTATTACAAGTTATGAAAGATATATCAGAATGTGTATTTAAATTTGTATTATCAAATATATTGCATAGCAAAGCTAAAACTAATGGAGATGTACTAGCGCCTTACTCGGAAAACTTTTATCTATTGACAGTGGAGGAGAGAGGAAATCATTTCTAATCTAAGGCCTAAAAGTCCCTGAACATGAAGAACTGACGTTGTTTATTTGTTTGCGTTGGGGTTTAAAGGCACATCAGCACGATCACGGTTATTTTGTGCCAAACACGGGAGATGCGTGTGTTACAGGTCAAAAAAGCTGATCAGGTATATAGATGAAGAGAGGAAAGAGAACGGGACAGCAGACAGAAGGAAGGAGAGAGAAGAGATGTCACCCTTAGAACGTTGAGGATGGCACTCCACAAGAGACATCCCACCGACAGTGGGATTTCACCGCCTGTAGGTTGGAGCAGAGAACATACTTATATATCCCAGACCCATGCGGGGGAGACTGATGTAAGCAGTGTCAAAATATATGAGAAGTGAAAGAGGATGTAACTACAATATATCGTTTTTTTCGGAGAGAATCAGATGAAAATGCATGTGATTACATCTTTGACGGACGCAAGACGATGATAATTGCTGGATACCGAGGCACCCTTGGCACTCACTTTGAAATTTGTTCTAGCGCGGCTCAGGGGTACATAAGAAGATTCTCTATTCCCACCTGCAGGCCGTGAAAGCCAGCCATCGGTAGGATGTCTCCCATGGAATGTCATCCTCGATGTTCCAGGGGTGACATCCCTTCTCTCACCTTGCTCCTGCCTTCAGTCCCGAGCTCTTTCCTACTTGATCACCCTTTTTGACGTGTAAACGTATGTTACCGTATCTGACACAATATAGCCGTGATCGTGCTGATGTGCTTTTAAACCCCAACACAAACAAATAAGGCGAAAGAAGAAAAAAAAAACTGGTTTTGAATATTTTACATGCTGGTCAAATTGACAAAACATTGGATACATTTCTTGTTTTTTAAAATCAACATATCGAAACTGCCACAGTTACGTATTCAGGTTCCGTCCTAGTGCTTTATTACAGAAAATAATCGTTATTACTAGCATATCTGAGATCAGGTACCAAGGCTTGCTATCGCAGGTCTATAGTATCTGCGGCAACGAGACACTTGGGCAAACCCATTATGATTATGTTCTTTTGTTTTTTTTTGTCCTTGAGTTTGTAGCGGCGAGACAAACTGATGTACTATAGATTGATTCCGACTTAAATCTTAAAAAAGAAAGAAACACACATCTAATATACAACAGGAAAAAGAATCACAAACTCAACATGATATTTAAATATGTCTAAATGCGACAACCAAAACATCTTGGGGGGGGGGGGGTGTCCTGGAGGTGTTGTTGTCTTTTTTTTGAATTAAAGATAGATTATTTTAACATTTTCCATCGAATTCGGCATATTCGAATTAGAGGAAAACAATGACAAAAAATCGACTTGTTCATACGGTTGCCATGGCAACGCCGCCATCTTGGATTTTGGCATCTCAAAATTGGCTAACTTCAAAATCTATCTTATCCGCCAAATCTTAAGAAAACTTGATGAAACTTGCTGAAAATATTGTTTGACATAATATCTAAAACGTTACTTATTTTCAGCCCTTTCTATGTAATAGATAATCTTCTAGAAATTTTTGAAAATGCCATGTAACAAAAAATCAAATTTCGCCCTTTTTTAATACTAAAAACCCATTTTTCTCTAAAACTTACCAACCGAATGGACCGCGCATAGGTATGATTTTTGATCTTGTTATGAAAATGATGTATGCCAAATTTGATTAGAATCGGTTTCGAAACAAAAAAAGTAGATAGCAAAATACTGTCAAAAAACCGGGTTATGAGAAAAACGCGTTTGAAGTTGTTTTTTTTTTTTCAGCGAAAAATGGACATGGTGAATTTTTTGTTCATCTTTCAGCCTCGGAACAGCACTGTTTTACATACTAGTCCACTCTTCATGACTTCTGAGTCTCTTGGTGCCGTTTTTCGGCTTTGTGGGCGTATCTTTTCTCGAATTTTGCTCCCCCCCCCC
>JBCEWB010096195.1:0-12288 GCA_039654565.1 Peronia peronii
TAGCGAGATTTCTTTATAACAGGAAATAATCCTGGAATAAAATAAAATGGTGCCTCATTAGTCATTCGAGAATTGCTCCCCCCCCCCCCCCAACTCCTGTTAAAAACTGGAAGACGAACTCTCTTTAATCAAACCCATTAGGTTGGTCCTGGCAAATTCGATTTAAGTGGACTCGACTGTATATGATTAGCGCACATTTAAGGGTTATGCGGGTGTGCTCTGATCATATGGCTTTTGGGCAGTGTCTCATGAATTGGAATGGACTGCTAGAATATTGGGTCACTGTTAAAAATGGGTCCCTGAGCTGCTTTATAAATAAGAAGTGTTTGAAAGTAAGTCACAGTTTACATCTAAAAGTCATTTATTAATTTTTTTTTTTCATTAAAGAAAACAAAGGAGATACCTTTAGTTGAATTTTTTATTTTTTTTTTTCACAGGGAAAGCTTTTGTGGCAGATACACTAAATATACAGGCAGAGTTTGAAAGGCCCTCTGTATTCTAACAGTAAAGTCTTAAGGCGATGGAATGTCACAGAAATCTGATTCTTTGCTGGGTCTAACATCAGGAAAAGGGGAAAATATGCACAGGTGGCATAGGAATAGACATCAGTATTATTATTATTATTTCAGTTTAGCTTCTCTGTTTGTTTAACTCTCTTTGAACACCAGTTATTTTTTAAATCCCAAGTTATGAGCATGAGGTATGTGTTGATTCCAGTTATGTATGTTTAATTGTTTGTTTTTGAAAAATAAATTGAGAACAAATGCTTTAGAATTTTTTCACAGCAGCACTTTTGTCAACTAGTATTTCTTTTGGTATCTTGTCAGGGGTGAGTGTGAAAATCAAGTCAAAGGATTTGTCAACCCTACCTACAAGAAATGTTCATCTTATGGTGAGGCCTTACAATTTGTCTCAGGACATTCAGGTTTGTGGTCTAAAGTATGAACTGTTTAGTTTAGTGTTCCATAAACTAGTCTGAATGAATGTTATGTTATAGTTTGTTGTGTAATCGTTATTGGAAATGATGAATATTTTGAATTATTTTTGTAATATTAAAAAAAAATGATGTACAGCTGAATTTGGTTTACCTATTTATTACTGATAGTCTTGAATTGCTATTTATATTGATTTTGATTGGATTTCGAGATCATGAGACATATTGCCATTCTTGATCTTTTTTCTTGAAAATAAAGATATCATTACACAGATATTCAACAATAACATCTGTTCGCATGTATCTCATTTGTTCTTCTAGATTTTTGGTATGTAATTTGTTGAAGCTGAAGAAATCAGTATGATCATCAATACAGATTTAATTGGTATTTTATACATGCATATATACCTTATTGTATTTTTTTTGTTGCCATCCCTTGCTTTTAGAAATCAAGGCAGATCATTTACCACTTTCATCTCCTGGCCCTACTATAGTCAAGAAAGTGAATAATCAGAGCTCATCTGTGGAACCTCCCCTTATTGCTAATGGATGTTGCCACTGCAATGCTAGCGATAGTGTAGCAAACCTGGCTTCTCTAGGCTCCACCATGCAGAAAATCCTTGGGGAAATAGAAGTCATCAAAAGAGATCTATCTGATATAAAATGTTCAGTAACCAAAATAGATGGAACTTTTTTTCAAGGTGAGTTCTACTGATCATTCTTAGTTGTATGTATGAGGTATTTCGAGATCGGTCACATGATTGAGGAAACATCACTCACATGCAGCTTTGTTTATATGTGACAAGTCTGAATGCTTATCATTCGGCAAAATTTGTCTGTCATGCACAGAGTTTGTACACAGATCAGTGTATGAGTAAAAGTTCCTCAAAATACCCCATTAGGGTAGGTTTCAAATCTCTTTGTATTAGCAAATTGTGATTCAAACTTTGTGGGATGGCAAAGATGAGGGAAGCAGATATCTTTTTTGTCCTTTTTATGTTTTTAGTTGACTGCTTTCAGTTTCAACTTCCATAAAAGGGATAGATGTTGTCAAGACATGTCATCAGGGTAGAGATTTCCCAAGATTCAGTACTTCTGAACTGGCAGTGGATCTAGATCTAGAAGTGAATCAGCTAGGAAAAAAAAATAAAAAAATACGATCTCTGCACGGCTCCTCCCCATTAAAAGTTTGAATGGAAACAAACGAATAATCCTTATCCACTCAGTCCACTTTCTTGATGTATTTTCAGTTGTTGAGCATAGTGGATTTACAAGGAGACACAAGACTTCTGTTATGGTGGTGTAATAGGAAATGCTGAGGATTAAGAACACAAAATCGTTGTTACTGTAGTCGTCTTATATGTTGTGATCGAAGCCAAGGGGGGCAATTCAAATTACTATCTCAAATATTTTATGGGAAGAAATATATGGAATATCTAAGGCTGAAGAAAATAAGTAACCATCTGATATAATGCCCGACAACAGGTCATGTCAAATTATGGTTTATATTTTTGGTTGTGTATTCTTTGAATGTGGATGGGTCTTTTTTTTTGTTGTTGTTGTTTTTTTCACTCCCCCACCGATATCTACTCATCTGTAGTCAACTATATATGTTGAAGAACTCTTTCCAGCTGAATCACAATATGGCTGGGACGATGCACTGTGATACTATGAGAAATAGTAATACTGTTGTAAATGCCCATCATCGAATACACATCAGTTTCGACAATGAGTTTAAATGAAGCATCTCAATTTTAGGAAATACAAACAACATGTTATGTTAAAAACTCATACTTTAAACGTATAAATGTACTTGCTATCATTTCCAGCCACATTTCAACATTTTATGATTGCTATGTCTCTCTCTCTCTTCCATTTTTGCCCATGATTGATATTTATATTTGTTTTTACAAATATTGAAATAATTTTCCTCTCCAGTACCTGGTTCAAAGCGCAGTTTTTGTACAAGCTCAAGACAGTTGGCAGATGATGGTGGTCAAATTAAGAGACCAAAATTCAATACTGAAGCCGAGTATTTCACAGGTAAAAGGAAACTTCGTCTGTTTCAAAGCCATCAAGATATTAAATAATGAATGATAGAAATGAAGAAACTGTTTTAAGATTGTAACACATTTTTTTTTTAATCTCACAACCAAATCCCTTCTTTTATTTCAAAATTAAATATTAAATCTACACTGTAAGTTAAATAATTAATATGAAACTGTGATCGACTATGTTTGCAAGATCTCAGTTGATGCTGAAATAGGAATTATTCATTAAATTATAAAATTTGTAGGCATGAATTAGAATTTTAGACCATTTTTTGGGGGGGTTTGTTGTTGATTTTGTTTAAAAACGTGTAAGATTTCCAGTGGAGAGCAGTTTATGTATATAGTTGTCTCATATAATATGTTTGGAACACAAGACATTTTATTGATTGCAGGCAGTAATACTATTACTAGTTATCACATGCCCTGGCTTTGTTGATGTCAATTTTAGATGTGCAGACCAGTAACAGTTTTTTTGTTGTTGTTGTTGTTGTTTTTTTGAAAAGCTGACAGTCAAAGTGTTGAAGAGTATGATAGATCTTAATTGATTTTCTTCATTATTTTCATTATATTTGGTCTGCTAGGTAAAAAATTTGATCCAGCAGAAGGAGTTCATGTGCACACAGATGGAGGCTGCTTTGACAATGGGCAGAACGGTGCAAGGGCTGGGATCGGAGTTTTCTGGAAAGAGAATGATCCAGAGTAAGCATGATATACAGGATACAAAAGTTTCTTGTTACACTTTAAAAGAAAAATTTCCAGCATTTATGTAGGAACAGGAATGGGAATAGAAGCATTTATAGTCCTAATTTTATTTATGGCATATATGTTTTGTTCATAATTTCTTTTTGTTTTCATCCCAAATACTGTGTAAGAGTTATAGCAAACAAGTTGAAAAACAAAACTTTAAAATATGTAGTGAGAGGACAGATGCATGTTTATAAAGTACTTCAGTAGAGATGGTTATTTGATCGTGAGAAAACTCATGCTTTTGTGCTTGGTTTTCATGTCAGGCTGTCATATTACTATCAGATCTATAGCGGTGATATTTATAACAGGGTTTTAATATTTTATATGTACGGTAATCAATTAAATCACTCATTCTCACTAGCGGCACATGAAAATTTGGAATAATCTTTTGGTCATGAAGGGGTTAAATTGATCAGTAAAATGTGAAAGATTCTTTTTTCTTTTCTTTCATAGTAACATAAGTGAGAGGCTACATGGAAGACCAACAAATAACAGAGCAGAGATACATGTGAGATTTATTCATTCTATATAGGGTTTTTTTTTCTTGTTTTTTTTAAAAATAATTTATGGATAAAATCAGTGATAATTATTACACACAACTTTTTTTTTTAAATTTTTTTTTAAGTATCCAGGGAAATAAACCATTATCACAGTACTTATAATTTTATATATGATATTTTTTTTTAATTAGGTAAGCTTTGTTTCTGATGTTCTTCCACCATGAGAAATGTGCCTGTTGCTGGCTTGTCGGAAAAAGGGTATTTGATTTTATTACAAGCAGGTCTTTGTTTTTTTTATCTCCTCAAAACAGGCTGCTATCTGTGCAGTGAAAGGTGCGAAGAAGAAAGGCATCACAAATCTCATTCTCCATACGGACAGCCAGTTTTTAATAAATGGTGAGACAGTTGTAATTGCTGGATGTATTTGCCATATGTTTGTTTTGTGATCTCTGTTTCACACCAGTGAATGAAAGAAATTCTTTTAGAACATGACTTAATGCAGGGCATATATTTTTGTTATTTCAGTGCATATTAATTCCTTGCAACTATTAATCAACAGGTGAAAAGAGAACAGATAAAATGGTGATATGGAAGAACAAATAGCACATAAAACAGAAAGTGCAGAAAGAATTGTATGCTCTGAAAAATCTTGATTTTCTGCAAGTGCAATCTCATTTGATTGGTGGATCATGCTCAGTATTTCTTTTTCATTGGAACAGTTACACCTGATAATGTTCCATGTCTGTGGTTGTATTTTTCCATCTTCAGTGACTGGATCAATCTTTTGTCTTTTATTTTTTGTTTTCCATGTTACAAAGTACAGGGCTATCAGAGTTCCACCCATTCGCGAAAACACAGAGTTCGCGGCAATCCGCGGTTCCCCTCACGGTTGCCAGCGTCAAAGCTAGCGGGGGTAACGTTGTTGAAATTTTCGGAACCGTAGCCAGAGACTATCTGTTTGCGATGCAGTGTTTTGTGCATATATTGCCAGATTGGATTTATGTTGGCCCAGTCGGAAATGACTATGAAATCATAGCATTACATGATATTTAGATCTAGATTAGATCTACTCCTTTGACGTTAAATTTAAGAGAAATAGAAGCCTGGCAGCTAGGCCCAAAAAGATCCCCGTCAGTCCACACTCGGGGGTTCATTTTGTATCTCACGCTGTAGCCTGCCTAACAAATGGAAAGGAATGGAAGATTGGGGGATATTAGAAATATCATTAGTAATTACAGTTTAGATCTAGAGTGTTTCAAAAAAAAGAAAAAAATTTGTTTTTAAAGAGCACTTCTCCTGATTATTCTGTATGGAGCAAGTTCTGGTCCTTTGACAATATTTGAAGCCAGTAGCCCTAGATCTAGATTTATATGTAATTTTGAATCTCCTTTCTAGATTAAAACATCTAGATAATCTCAGTACCCCCGGTGTCATTGTGGAACAGTTTGATGCTTCTAGCTTGACTAGATTTATACTTCTACTAGTCACAATTCTTCCATCTAGGCTACACTTGCGATCTGGATCTGATCTAATTGTACTGTATTAAGTGCACTGTCAGTCAGTATTATTCATCACTGACATTAATATTGATTGGAATTTCTTGTATTGCATTTCATGTGACAAAACCTTCAGTTTGCTTTTGTATGTGATGGGGTCTTTGTGGTATGAAATGAGAGTCGTATGCATTATTTTGTACGCCCACCAACGAATTGCAGGGGTTGGCTGAATTTTGCACTGACAGCTCTGAAAGTGGTGATTTCTATTTTTTTTTTTTTTTTTTAATGTTGTTGTCTTTAGGTATAACTAGATGGATTAGAGGTTGGAAAAGGAATCAGTGGATTAAAACAACGGGCAGTCCTGTGATCAACAAAGAGGATTTTGAGGAACTGGACAGAGAACTGAGCGGAATCAATGTGAAATGGGTATAAAAAGAATTACACTACAATCCATGTCATTTGTAGAGTTGTGACCAAGACTAGCTGTCTGTGACTTTTATCTAGAGGTTGCACAAAATATTATATCTGTCCAGTGTCATTTGAAAAATAAATGTTTTTTTTTTTAAATAATAATACAGTTGGGTTTATTTACAACAGCCTTAAATTCAACAGTATTTAGGATATTCAGGTATTGTGAAGTTCCCAGTGTCAGTGTTTACTGCCAAGTACACGAGTTAAGATAAATAGTATTTAGTCAACTCTGGTAAGACAGCAAGTCAACTGTTCTAAGATTTGGTCAGTCTGATATACTGTTTGAGTGGACATCTTACCATCCGCCTTCATTTCACATGAGAATTTGCTCCTTTTACAAATATAACACAAAAAACATGAGCATGGTTTAATGAAAGGAACAGAGGAGCTGATGATCAGTCATTATGCTTTTGTATTCAGATATTTATAGATTTTTAGCCAGTTTTTACTCAGTGCTATGCTAATATTGGCTTATTCTTATGTCGAAAATTAAGTACAATTAAAGTCAGTATTCAAAACCAGGAAATGGGAGAGCCCAGAGTCACCTGTGACATGAGCATGTCATAGTCTGTCTTACGACATTCTGTAAATCATAGACTGTCATACTGTAATTTAATCACATTTACAGTCTTTGGTGTTGTAGAAAATTACTCTGTTTCATATTACGCCTTGTCCTCTGAGATAAAATATGTACATATCAAAGTATTCACATTCATCCCTATCTGCTCATCCAGGTCTATGTGAGAGGTCACAAAGGTGATCCAGCTAACGAAGCTGCAGATAGTCTTGCCAAGCAAGGGGCTGAGAAATCTTTATGAAGAAAGGGCAGGTGCAGAGGATATTGTGTCTCTGAATGAGATGTGCCATAACATCAGCCTACGAGAGCCAGGACTGCTCAATATTCACAGCAATTTATATATGGCTGAGGGTGAATCTCTTTGATCAGGAATGATCAACAGTATAACCTCCATGATTTCAAAGATTCCTGTGATGCTGGGTATTTTTTTTTTCTTTTTAGTATGACATCTCTGAGATATAGCAAAGAGATTTCACAGTATGACTCTTGAAAGGCCTGCTGTCCTTACTTACACCATTGCCATTTTTTTTTTCAGAATATTGCAGTTGAATGGAGTTAAGACCCTTTTCTGTGAAAATTAACTTTATCCTGAATACCAACATTGCCTAAGTTCATTTTTTTTCTCTTTTTTACTTCTAGGGCCAGTTTGCTATTTTCTCAACAATGATGGTGGCACTTAACACAGTTTGGCTTTCAGGGGTTGGTTTGTATGCAAAACTGAGGGAAAGTTTAAAAGCAACTTTTTTTTATGTGTGTGTGTGCATGTTTTAAATCTTTGATACTTTTCTGAACAGTTGCTTGAGATGTCTTAAAAACAAGGGAGGGGAGAAAGGGATTTTTTTATATGTAGAATGATAGATCCTGTAGCTCTACATTATTGAATAAAAATAACTGTGACAATATACCATATAAACATTTCATTTTTCATGACCTCAGTTGCTCTGCATTTATTCAATTTGGAAGTTTGATAATTGTGAGAACTAGATATTGGGAATTATACAAAAGCTTCAAGGAAAACACTAAGATGGGCATTAAATACATGTATTTGGCAAAATCGTGAGGTTGAAAGATGACTCAGTCCTGTATTTCAATATGTAGGGACTTTGTTGACATGTGCCCTCTACATATTGACATTGTATCAATGTTTTTTAAGATATCATTTGTTATTTTGAAGCTTGCATTTCATGTACATGTATGTACAGTCAGTTTTATGAGATTTATCTTTTTTTTTTTTAACCGAACTATTGTGTTCACGAAATAGAAATATTCTCAGCAAAGTTGCCATCATTTACATGTCTGTTCACATTTTCATTCTCTACATTTGATGCATTTGGTGTGCCAAACCAAGAATTGTCTTTACTAGGCCAAAATACAGCTGTATGCACATGCATTTTATCAATGTAAGAATATTTAACTTTTGCAGTTTTACATGTGCATGCCATATCTAAAAATCAATAGAATATCGTATCATGACACTTAAATAATATTTTTGTTAGTCCCCAAAACTTATGAAAACAAGAATGCACTGCTGTTCCTGCACATCTGTGATGTGTGGTGATGTCAGTTTTATGTTAATGTGGTCATGCCAGTGTCACATGTGGTAGATCTAACCTTTTTGTGTACATAACTCAGTTAATAGAGTGCCATATTGCTTAGGTATTGTTGTAATGAATTTATCTGTAGTAGAAAATGAATATAATTGAGGTGAGTTCTTTTAACTGCAAACATATATAAAGTTGTGAGAAAGGAATAGCATTTTCAGTCCAGAATTTAGCCCAAGGTGTTACAGCTCATATTATACAAAATTGTAAAGTGGATAGAATGCCTTTCTGATATGTTTAGAGTCATTTGCCTAGAAGCACACTGGATATCAGTCCAGATTCAATATACCTATGATCCGAGAAAAATGCAGCCGCACTGCACTTCATGCGGCCGCATTTTTACCTACTTGCCGCACTTTTTGCCGTTTTGGCATTTTTTGCCATTTTGGAGCATTTTTTCACATTTTTCAGCTTTTTTTTTGTACATTTTAATAATGGAAGTGAATAAAAATTCTTCTTTGATTTTGAGATTTTTTTAATTTGATCGACTTTTTCTACCTGGCACGAAAACAAAATCACAATAACTCTAGTGGTTTCTTTACAGTTGCGACTACAGTCAACCTCTTAATAGCCTACAGCACTTAAATAAAGTTAGAATGTAAACAATCATCTAGCAGACGTCTAGATCTACAAAAAATCCACCAGAATGTCTGAGAAACAGTTGTGTTTCCTTTTTTTTTTTTTTTTTTTAAATCTAGATACTTGTACAGGTATTTTGCCGGGTGAGGAGACTGAAAAGGTGACAAATATGATGATTCTGGGTCAGAATATGTGAGTGAGCCAGAACCGGACTCTGAGACATCGAGATCGAGTAGTGACGATCGGATGATCAAGCCTGGCTTCGTGTCCTCAACAGATATAGATCTACATAATTTAGATCTGAATCTAGGCCTTCTAATATGGAGAGGGACAAAATATAGAAGAAGGGATAAGGGGAAAGCACTGACGACAGGAGGGCTTCCAGCAGAGAAATACAACTCTAGGCCTGCCTGACATAGATATGACCCTGAAAAAGTGTACTGGGCTGATGCAATGGCTGCTCGTCCAAGCAAAAATCAGTGTTGTATTGGGAAATGAAAAATTGGTTGCAACAAAGACGACCATGGTGTGATTTGCTCTTTCTTTGCTCATAGATTAGATCTAGTCGTTAGTTCTAGGCTTAGTGATAGACGCGGTCAATAGTTGAAAGATATTTAGAGCCTAGATCTAAATCTCTAATAGAAGAGAAATGGACCAATTCATCAACAAACCAAAACAAACTTCTAAAAATGGAAAATTTATGTGACTGGCTGAATAGACTTAGCCGCAGGGGACTTAAAAGTTAAATTGTTTAACTTTTGCATGTGTATGGTGGTTTGGCAGGCTGAGGTACAACAACAGGTGTTCAGTTATATTCATTGTGACCTTTGATAAATGCAGTGACATCAGGATTTTCACTCTGTCGAGTGACCTTGTTTTGTCATGTTTGTATTATAATTATGGAGCAAGGATCTGGAGATTATCCATGTGAGCAGTGCCTTTTTTTTTTTTTTTAAAGTGTTTAGGTTAATTACTAATCCTATTACCTGTAATTTGACCTATGTTACTATATGCTTGCTAAGGGCTGTACAGACTATTATCTGAAAACATTACAAAAATAATTTGTAATTTGTGAGTTACATTTTTTTGGTGCATTTTTTTTCAGCAATTTGGGGCATTTTTTATGGCATTTTTTGGTATTTTTTTGGCACTGAAAATAGTATTTTTCTCAGATCATAGATATACATGTAAAGTCACACAGCTGTAAGATTGTAAAGATTATATACATAGAGATTTTGTCCCTGTGTACTTTCCTTAGGGTTGTCAGATCTTTCATATTTGTTGTTTATCCGTGTATCCTAAAAATCAAATTGAGTTGCATTGTTATACATGTATTATTATAATGCATTAAATAATTTGTAATGTACGTAAAAGTTGTTATTGTATGTCTTGAATTCAATATTAAGGCTGATTTTCATAGGGTGAGTCACTGTGTGCAGTCCCTGACCATATGCTGTCATTGTCCATGTATGTTACTATGCGTGTTATTTTGTTGCTGTTGTTGTTGTTGTTCTGATACAGCTGAATGTCTGTGTCCAGTAGCTCTCCCATATTGTGTACTACATGAATATCATGTTTACTGCCAATACTTGTTATCCTGAAAGTGGGGGTTTTCATTACATGTAGATGATATTCATTTTGAATAAACTTGATAGTTGAAACTGATACATTTTGCTTTGTTCTGTGTTGCACGCTGCGTCATTAGGCATTTGGCCTTGGTCTCATCGCTGGCTTTATCAAGGATATAATTTTGGCTCTGTAAGGAATAAGCCAGTCAAACCGTATCTTGTCTTTTTTTTACCTTACTCTCCTTTTCACTTTATGTGAGGACTGTTACAAGCACCAAGATTGCTGCAGTGGATGAGTGATTTAGTGGGAGTTTATAAAACTATATTTAGCGTTTTCAACCATGGTGCTATGTAAGATCAGTCCTCATCTGACCGAAACAAAAAAAAATAACACTACAATGATTATTGTACAGAGTATAGAGATCCACTGTAGACACAGATTAGCCTCTTGACCGTTTTAGGGTTAACTTGTGCATGCCAAACCACATAATATAAATGTAATTTGTATAATCATACATGCATAGAATAAATACTATGTTCAGGCGGGGCTATAAATCCATGCACGAGATGTCTTGGCGGTGTTGAAAACTGGGAGAGGCATCGCCTATGACAGTCTTGATCTCCTCATAGATTTTAGCTTGGATATCTCGCTGTTTGACGAAATGCAGGAACAAATTAGCCAGAACAGAACTGATCATGAGAGTAACTTGCCACACAAACGGCACTCTAGAGAAAACTGGGAATACAAATGCATTGTAGTTTGTACACTGCAAACTGATTTGGTTGTCAAATGTCAGTTACTAAACATGACGATGACACTAACAATTACGTGTACAATGGACAAGTTTAGAATTGCAGTAATGAATACTACAGACAAGCAACAAACAAGAATGAGCTAGGGTTCATTTCCAACACCCCAAAACAGCAAGCGCAATAACGATGACAAAAAAAAAACAAGAATAATAATAAGAGCAAAAATTACAATACCAACAGCAGTATCAGCAACAATAACATCACCACCAGTAGCAGCAACTACAACATCAGCAACATCAACAGCAGCAACATCAATAGCAGCAACAACAGCAGCAATAACAACACCAACAGCAACAACATTAGCAACAACATAACAGCAGCAACAAAAACACAATAGCATCAACAACAGTGGCAACGACAACACCAATAGCAGCAGCAACAACAACTACAACAATAATAGCGGCAGTAACAATACGTGTATAAGAAAAGCAGCATCAACAACGGCAGCAATAACTACAAATTTAGCAACAACAAATGGTGACAACAGCTACAGCGATAACAGCAGCAACAACTGCAACAATTGCAAATTCAGCAACAAATGCAACAACAGCTACAACTACAACAACAGTGACAACAGCAAACAAGTACAACAACAGCAGGGATAACAACCACTGCAGCAGCAACAACTACAACAACTACAAATTTCACAACAGCTACAACAGCAATAGTGACAGCAGCCAACAACTACAATGACAGCAGCAGCAGCAACAACAACAACAGCAGCAATAGCATGAACAAAAGTGCGGAGTAATAAACAATGTATTTTCTGGCATTTTTATCTTCTGTTGTGAAAACAGTAAGAAACAGATGCTCTACATTGTACAGACCGTGTCACTAAATTTAAAGTTTATAATAATAATATCGAAAAAAGTTGTACACACCATTCAAAAACTATAGAAGATAAGAAAGACAGAGGTGGAATTGGGGGGGGGGGGGGGAGGGAGGGGGCGG
>JBCEWB010096206.1:0-12288 GCA_039654565.1 Peronia peronii
CTTCCATCCCCCGATGAGAGGACCCGCGAGTCGTGCAGAACCCGCAACCTCACCGACGTGAGTTGTTTTCACCCTCTTGAAGCAGACGCCGAACCACAGAGCCACTGCGTCCCCCCATAGACATGAATTCCATACGGATGTCAAATTTATAACCTCTCGTCACCCAGGCTTATCCATTACAGATTTGTTCATAACCTAATGTAACCGTCCGGACTAAACCATTTCAAATAGGGGTGTATTTACCTATACTACAAGCTATCATCTCTCTGACCATGTGGACTTAGATCAGACCGGCCATTGACTACAAAGAAATACATACATGTGGTCTAATGACGACTTAGAGTGAGAGCACAAGAGAGCTATCTGAGTGATATATAAACTAATAGATACATAGGATATTTTACCTTTCATTCATAGCAGTTATAGCTCACTAACTTGTACTCTCAATAGCTTGATCACTGGTCAGTGCGAAACTTGTTGAGTGGGTCAAGTGATCAGGAGAGTCTGCGTTCTTATTCAGTATGGTATAAACAAAGAGACTACATGTATTTGATACTCTCTTCCCGCATGATCGTTTCTTTTGATTGTAGTTTCAGATCATTTGAGAGGATTTGAGCGGGCCATGTGGCCTTTGATTTCTCTTCTTCGTCTTTTTGTTGCATATTGCCGGGATTCGGCTGTCTATGGGCTTTCTCACTATCTTATTCTAAGAAAAAAAATCATTGACTATTGAAAGATCTTGTACTTAGAATGATGCAGCCGTACTTATTATGTGACATTTTGACAAAACTGGGTCCGATAAAACCTAATTGTTGTTGACAAGCTGAGAAATATCACAGCGTTGTGACAGGCATAGCAAGGAAAGGCCAGACCGTATAAATACATGATACGCACTATAAAGAGTGTTTCACCTATTGGATATATACGTGCGGCGCACTTCTAGGGTTAAGAAATTCTGATATTAAGAAATAAAAGTCCTGGTCCCTTCAATTTCTTAATATCAGAGTTCCACTGTACATGTATTCAGTGAAACTCGCTAATGACTCTCAGTGTTCTGACAGAAATCTGTCATTCCGAATGTCTTGTTGTTAAATTCCAGTGTAGAAAGAAAGTTTAGGTCAGTGATATTAAAGGAAAATAGCACTGTTGTGTATATATTATCTGTAATTTTCATATTGTTACTTACTGTCGGTAAACGCATACACAGCATGTGTTACATGTATTTGTTTCAGGTAGAACGTCTCAGCATTGTGTTTTGATTCACTCTCTCGATAGCAGCCTTCTGGTTGATGCTGATTCATTTCTTTTACTGTTTTAGTTAATAGCCACGGCAGGAGCAAATTGCAAAATCTAGTAGCAGCTTTAGACAGATTGCATTTCACTAGTGGATATCCATGTTTATTACATATCTTAACAAAATGCACTGTGCTATTGTAGTTGTGCGGGGTAACAAAGAAAGAGTGCAAGAGAGCTCGATCAAAAGATGTGTAGAAATGTGTAGGCAGGTAGAGGTACAGCATGCATCTGCATGACTATATAGTAGGCCAAGAGACTACCTAAATGGGCTGTGGCTGTGCAGAAATTCTCATTATAATATTGATATTGAGATTTTCACTTGTCGTTAATCAAGTACATGTCATTTGTTATATAGTCTATAAATAATAGCAAGAGAAACAGAGATTTGAAAATTTGTCATTTCAGAGTTCTCATTGTTCCCAGTGTCATTTAATTAAAACATGAGGTTTCATTGTTTTCATATCGTATTCTGCATTCAGACAAAACTGGAAATTGAGTCAGGCTTTTGAATTTGTGCATGTCGTCTGACATACAGTTCTGTTTCTTGCATTTTAAAAGCAAAGATGGTTAGAAATTGATTTCCGACACTTCTGGTATTCAAACTGAGCTAAAATGATTTAAAGTGCACACCAAACAGACAGAATCTGCTGATAAGAACAACAATGCACACAGAAATTTGCTTTCAAGTTTTATTAATTTTTATGTCTTAAATTAATTCTGGGACAGATTCAATTTGATGAACAAGGCAATAAAACCAAAACACACATACAGCTTGGCATATCAACTCATTCAATACTGTGAAACACTGTCACAAACTTCATCACAATCGCAAGTCTTTTTCACTTTTACTCTAGATTAGAATACAAAACACCATTGCAATTCTTCACTCTGATCTCAGAGTCATGTACACCACACAATAGGTAAAGATAAACCAATTAAAGCCTTGAGATTTTTTGCATTCTTCTGACTCAAACAACTTCATATATGAAAAGGGCAAATAATGGTGACTGCAGTTGATACAACAGGTCATGAATTGGCTGTCAGTTCAAGTGACTGGTTTTTATTGCATACAAATACATATACAGAATGTGATCACACCCAACTGACTCAAAGTAGTCTCAACAAAATGAGCAAACGTCCATCTTTGCTCCATACCCTCATCCATCGGTATCTGCTAACTGCAACATGAGCTTCAAATAAAGACCTTTTCTCTTCTTTTTTTGTTAATTCATTCAATAGAGCACAAGAAAAAAAAAGAAATTCTAAATACCTCTTTCAAGTCTGCAAAATACTATCACAAGCTATCAATAAAAAAAAAAAATAAAAAATTTAATTCTCACATATTTATCTACTGTTTCTATGAAGTAATTTCTGATTTCTTGACTCGTGCAACTAAACAATATTGCAGTCCAGACATCACAGTCACCATGTCACATTATGTTCATGCAGTCTCTCAAATCTCACACAATGCTCTCGTCATTCATTGCATACCCAGCATTATAAAAACTGTATGTATGTGCTTCTCCTTTAAAAAATTAATAAAAAGAATGTACACAACTTTTATAAATCCTAGAGGCTCAAGGTTGTAATTATCTAAAAAGAAATCTTTTTTTTTTGTTTTGTTTGCAACAACAACAGCTTAATAATATAGTATCACTCAATTGCAAAAAGAAAAAAAAAATACATGCATATTTTATTAAAAAATAACAAATCCACCCAAATTAAGCTTTCCTCTAAAGAAACCCCTCCAACAGGTTTGTAGCAGTGGGAGGCAGCCTTTCAAAGAAAAATGAAAAAATCAATGACACGTTACATCAAAATACACATATGGTCATCCTCGACTTCTTATATGGCCCAGCTTTCACTGACAAGCTATTATCTATAATTTCTATAATTCCAATCCTCACCTGATGAAATATCAAAGGACTAAAATGTCCACAATATACATTGGAATAAACCTACTGTGTATTTGGATGGTGATATTATATTCACTATAACCTCTCTTCTCCACCAAATAAATCACTGTCTGGTTATGCATAAGAGAATCTTTTTGTGCCAATGCCATGAAACTGTTTTCTTATAATTCATACTTTGAATGAACTTGCAACAGGTACAGCTGACAGTTTCAAGCAAAACCTTCAATTTCTGTCAAATTTAAGCATTCCAAAGTATTCAGTATACCACAAATTCATCGTTCAAATTCAAATTTCCGGACAAAGTGTATACCATACACAACTGAGTAGACGCCATGTTCATGCCATCTAAAAATAAAGTGATACTCTGAACACACACTTTGTTTGGAGCTTTTGATTCAGAGACAGACTGAAAAACAATGCCAAACTTTGCTGGCCACTTGAGGTATAAAAAGGCTGCATATGGAAGGAAAAAGTCAAATTCGCTTTTGTCAGGACAGACATGCAAAACAAAACACTGAAAAAAAAAAAAATCTAAAAGACTGATAAGTAAAAAAACTTCCTTCAGCACATTTTTTTTTTCCCATTACATTTCTCAGAATTTACCATTGAGCATGTTTCACCTACAAGAGCAAAAGGAATTTTTTTTTTTTTTTTTTGTGAACGCTGTTTTACATGTAGGCCTATCTCATGTGCCTGGCAGAGAGAGCAAATTTGGCAGAGTGTAAAAATTGCACATTATTTCACCTCCTTACTTGGTACGGACATGACACGTCTCTCATCATCCACATATTGGATCCATGCAGACAATTACACTGCATTCATAAATATCTACTATCCATAGAAATGTAAATTTATATGAGGACATTTTCAATGACAGTGATCCTCAAACAAAAGCTGAAAGAGGAGGCAGTAATCTTGTTTTGACATAAAAAGCTATCAAAGCATATCAACTTTCATTTCACTGAAATATGACTGCCCACCCTGGAAATTTTGCATAGCTGTACTGTCCCCTGAAATGTTTAAATGCAGAAGACAACTTAACACCAGAGAAACAATCCTTAAATGCGCAACATAAGCTCAAAAATTATCTACATGGCTGAGACACTCACTTCCTTTATCAAGAACTAAAAAAAAGATGATCTTAAAATAATAAAATTACTCTGGTGAAACCAAAACAATGTAGCAAATGCAAATGTGAAATCGCCCCCAGCAAACGAATTCACTGCTTTCGTGTGGAGAAATATACAAGCCATGCATCTCCTTATACATGTACATGGGACCAAGCCAGATACAGAAAGTTTTCAGAGCATAGATAAAAATGATTCCTCTTAAGGGGGTGTCCTGAAGATGATTTTTTATATTATTATTATTATTAAAGATAAATTATTTTAACCTTCTCCATCGAATTCGGCATGTTCAAATTAAAGGAAAACAGTGAAAAAAATAGACTTTTTCAAACAGCTGCATGGCAGTGCCACTATCTTGAATTTTGGCATCTCTAAAATGATTAACTTTAAAATATGTCTACTCCACCAAATTTCAACAGAATTGGATGAAACCTAAGAAACCTGTTGTTTGACATAATATCTAAAAAGTTGCGTATTTTCAGTTCTTCTTATGCAATAGAAAACCTACAAATTCTTGAAATGCCAGGTAATGAAATTTCAAATCTGGCCGTTTTTCCAATCTAAAAAAAAAAAAAATTATTTTTCTTCAAAATGTACAAACCAAATGGAACGTGCAAATGTAATTTTTCTTGGTCTTGTTGTCAAAATGATATATGCTAAATTTGGTTAGAATCTGTTTAAAAACAAAAAGCAGATAGCAATATAATGTAAAAAAAAAAAAAAGGTTTTGAGAAAAATGAGTTTTAAAGGTTTTTTTCAATGAAAAATTAACATCGCAAGTTTTTTGTTTGGCTTTCAGCCTCGAAACAGCCCTATTTTACATACTAATTCTCTCCCCATAATTTTGGTGTTTTTTGTTGCCGTTTTAAGGCTTTCTGGACATATCTTTTCTCAAATATTGCTCCCTATCCCAGACCTGCCACTTTGCCAATCCCAAAAATCAGTATATTAACTCTCAAAAATCTGAATTTGGCCGAAAAAATCGGAATCATACAAAAGAATGTGGTAATGTTACAGCTAATCATGTTTACGTTTCAAATCTAGTCTAGATCTACAGATTTATATCCTGTGTAGATCTAATTCTTAATATTAATACCCTATTATTTCCGAATAGTAATAAAATAAATAAAAAGACTTTACTTTCATCTAACTGGTCCAAGTCTATTGTAACGCTAAATCAACCCACCCTAAGGAATAAAAATACGTCAACCATCTAGATCTAAACAAAGGAGCCGTTGGCGGTTGTACAAAGTACGCGAGTTCGGCTTGCCGAGGGAACCGAAAGATTGCCTATTCCTGATGTAGATCTAGTTGGAACTTGATATTATAAATTTAGTTCTTAAACGGACGAGGCAATAACTAATGAGAGTCGCTGAGACGGTAGCGATTGCAAGACTGAGAACCAAAACCCGAGTTCACAAGGCCGACACCAGGTGAAATTAAAATATCATCCGGCACTTCCGGTGAAACGAAATTGAGACAGTTCAAAACAGGCACGGCCGGGCCAATGTCGGCAAAACAAAAAAAAAATCGGAATATTGTGCAGACAATCGGAAAAATTGGAAGGACAGGAATTTGTGGGGGGAAAATCGGAATATTCCGATAAAATCAGAATAAATGGCAGGTCTGCTATCCCCCATCATTACAAGGGCTCTCATGGAGTCACTGCCGGGTTCTTGAGGGCCTATATGTGCCCCCCCCTACCTTCTTCTGTCCAAACCAAGAGTATCTTAACCTTTACTATGGCATAACGTCCACACCAAAGCTCTGAAGCAGCAGAAAGAAAGGAAAATTCACCATTTGGTAGGACGTGGAAGTTCACTTTAGAACGCCTAATAAAAGCTTGCACTGATAATCTGCGTGATCAGCAGTTTTTTTTTTCGCCCCAGAGTGGTCATTCAATGCCCATCCCTGGCACTGGGGCTAAAGATATTGCTAGAAAAAGTCATAATCAAGTGTTTTATGCACTCTTTGACAATGTATAATCAAATAGTGATGATCCATCACTGCATATATCAGCCAGAGGGAGTTAAATTCTGGTTGACAGTTATTGTAGGCAGGGCCTAACATTGAATGACCATGGGTCATTAGAACAGACATATCCACTTTTTGATACTATTTTTATACTCGGAAAAGACAGGGCTATTAAGAGAAGGCAAAAACCCAACATCGCATTTTTTAAAGCAAAAACCCATATTTTAGGGACACCCCTCCCCATTTGCAAAAGTCTTTTTGCAGTGCTATGCACAAACATCTATACTAAACAGTATGATAATTTCATTACATTCATGGTGTATCTTAAACATGCACCATTATGCACAAATCTTCACCTATTTGATCACACATATTTTCATGTGCTGATATAAAAATAAAAACTTTGGCACTACATAATCCCTAGGCTTCCAGGACAACTGAAGGGGATAACCCAAGGATATTTTGGGGACTAAATGAGCTTTAGAGATAGAACAATAGTTATCACAATCAAAGTAGAAAAAAATGTCCAGTATTTCACAGCTTTTTCATGGTTTATGTATGGTCTTCTGCCAATTGCACTGACATTTCCACATTAAAAGCAAACCTACATTTAGCCCAATGTTAACAAACATACCCAGATTTCATTGCTATAGACCAAAATAATAAAGTCTATGCCAATTTCAAACTTTTGAATAGTATCCATATAATAAAAGGATATTTGGATGATTAAAAAGTTGTTCTCAATTCTTTCAACACATGAAAACATACACCATGCAACAGCTCTATTATACCAGCCATGTGACAGAAAAGAAACATTAAATAACTTCAGGCTGTTATTCAAAATCATTTCTTAAAAACTGAGAGAGGGGCTTGCAAAGAGGAAAATACTGTTATTAAAAAAAAAAAATGTACAAATGCAATGAACTGGTGGTTCAGATATGAATTCACATAAAACAAATTAAAATGATAAAACAACCAAACTGTTTACAACAATTGCCGGTTTAAAAAAAAAAAAAAAATGGACAAAACTGGTAACAAATAAATTGTGAGAGTGAATGTTTACATTATGCAAGACTGATCACAAAGGTTTTTGTTTCATTTTTTTTTTCTTCTTTTTTTCAGTGCCACACAACTAACTCCAGGAATATCTACCAGATCATCCTCCCGGCATGAAAGTGAACAATCACCATGATTGTCATCAGACTATCCAGTTTTACAATAGGCGACTATTAGTGCTCTTCACCAACGGTTGAAAGAGGAAAAAAAAGGTGAATTAGATTGAAATGCTACATGTGTCGCTACCACTCTCCATCTTCATCATATCCATCTACAGAATAAGCCCTGCTTTTCCATTACCCGACTCTAAAGCAAATCAGTGGAATTGATCTGTCTCACTCAGCTGTTTTGACCCGAAAATCAACAATTCTAACCAGACTGAGCACCCCAGATATCAAAATTATCATCCTTAGCTATCACTCCTTCACATGGACTGGCAATGCCGGAGATGCAGTTCAAAGAAAAGAAAGTTTAAACCATAAAACTGCATTGTTGCCTAAATTAAATTGAATGCAGAATTCCAAGACTTTCTAAAATCAATCTATTTCCCTCTAGCTTCAAGCAGATGAGAACATATTAGATCATGCCTTTCCCCACTGTTTTCCCTGTTTACACTTCATTCTTCAAACAAAATCATGTACAACTGATTTGAAATTCCTGAAACATGACAGAACAATTAGTTGGGCAATCTGGTCAAGATGTTCACTCTTATTTTTTTCTTCCTAAAAACAGGACCACTTTTTTCTTCTTTTATCCTTTTTTTAAAAATGCATCATATCTTTATTTTAATACATTTTTTAAAAATTTTAAGTAAGTGGGACGTAGACCACTATGATCACCCAAAACGGTATGAAGAATGGTATATAAATGTCACGCATGAGCTTCAGTTTCATCTGTGAAGAATGCGACAACATCTTCAATGCTGATAGTTATAGCTTCACTCTAAAAGACAATTTGAACAGCCACTGATCTATCCCTTTCATCTTGTGCTCATTCACATTGTCCAATATCCAAACAATAGATTTACCTTTACTGGGAACTAAACTTAATATTTTTCCTTTATATATCTAAATGAGAATTATCTATATCTCTTTATTCAAATATCAGTTCTGAGAAATGAAACCCAAACATATCTTTTTATTCCACACACTATTATTGAAATACTGCTTAGAAAGATAATCAAAACAGCTCATCTGAAACCATATGTGGCACATTTCAATGCTTCATCTTAGCACTCAGACAAAATACCTCTGCCCTGTGCCATTAACATCAGATGACTGAGCTGTTAAATGCCAAAGAAATATGAACTGGAAACTCTATGTGGAGAGTACATCTGGTTTGGCATAAGAATGGAAACTTATGACTAATGATGAAGAATGTTCTGGACACAATTTTACTTTCTATCCAATCCCGAGTTGTAAAGTCCATTGCTTACTGGAGTTGGCCATCTACAGAGAGAAGTGAAAGACAGGGCACTTCATTGCTCTCATCTCTAACTCTTTTTTTTTCACTCATACATCATGACTCATTCTTGAAAGCAGATCCATTGACTAAGATTTGCTCTGCTGGACAATCACCACTGCCACTATTGGTGGGTGCAGGAATAATGAAGGCAGTGGCATAAGGGAACAGTTTGTGGCATTGGCTTTGGTATTCTGCCGCTGCTTTCTCACATTTTCCAAGATCCCCTCGACAGATTGATTCCAACACATCAATGCAATGCTGTTTGACAAAAAACAAGACAAAATTTTAATAAACCAAACATCTTTTATATATATATTTCACTTATTATATATTTACTAAATTTCTTAATAAACACAGATACACAATGTCACCATTTATGTAAAATGGAAAAAATTTTTTTTCTCTTTCTTCTATAATGATATAAAACAAAACAATTATTAGCATCCTGTCCAAGCTTCATGCTAAGAGAGATAAAACAAAAAAAAAATGCAGTGATGGCAACAAAGCCTAACCACATAATATAAGGTCTGAAAAACAATTGATTTGATACATTTCATTGCTCCTTAATAAAATTTATTTCCTTATGAATTTGTCAAGTTGTGTCCACAATCTGCAGTTGTCTATATCTTTTATAAGCTATAAGGACACAAAATAGGCGAAAATTGATTCTCATAATTTGAATGTTTCAATGCAAAGTTATTTCACCTACTTGTATTGCAACGCCTTTGATTTTTGAATCTAAACTGCTGGCTAGAGAAACAGCTTCCTCCTGCCTGGATTTATCCAATTTGTACATCATTCGTGCACCTGTATCGATGACAATACAAAATAAACAATAGTTTATGTCAAGTTGTAATATGATAACTGCACAGATCGAAAACTCTTGTAAAAAATGAAAAATGCATTTTCATCATCTAATCCCACCCTTTTGAGTCTTAAAATCACACACTTGAAATCACTGCTCGAACTCTTAACAGAATCTGACTTATGGTCACAGTACTGTTACTGTTCAGGCTGACAGAAAGTGATACAGGAAACACCCATTATTTTGGTGGGCTTCTATCAGTTAATAAAATGTCATACATGATCTATTAGAAGGGAAACTCATTGTTACTATGATTTCTGGAAACTGAACTGTACGCTATATTCATAGAGCAATGGGTTACCAACCTGCCAATTTCTTTTTTTCTCATCTAATAATAACTGGGAGAAGGCAAAATGGATACATTAGTGATAAATATATTACTAATTTCTCGCTTTAACGTTTGTGTGAGCGTCAACAAAGAAAATGTAAACAACAGCTGGAAATAAATTTCTTCAAGTACTTTTACATGACAACTAGCTGCATATCAGCTGCATGCCCTAAGTCTCATTAGAAGTATTCAAAAAGTATTCTACAATGAAAAATCCATAATTTTTCTAGCCTTGATCAGCTTTCTACAACTACTTGCTACAGAGATCATTGTAATTTTAACTGCAAAATTTGCTACTTTTCTTTCTCACCTGCTAATCGATGTTCTAAGGAATCAGCATGGGCTTTGAGAAACTCTTCATTGAGCTGATGAGCTGATTTTCCCTGGTATATGTTTTTCATCTCCTGATTTATCACAGTTTTAGCAGGTTCTTGTATGTCTCCTTGTTCCTTCACTGTAAATTGAAAAAATTCAAACATAAACTCTTTGTTAATGCCAGCTTCATTCCTAATTCAGACACAGCCATTTTTTCAAGAGTTCAGGTATAAATAGAAATCAGAACTCAGATTTTTACACTCTGCTGACAAGAATGCAAATAAAATTATGAAAAATGAATGCAAATTTTATATTGATAAAAGACCTGACTGCATACAAAACACCCAATCATATAACATTCAGCCATCATTGTGAATGCTGGTGTACTGCATGAGATGGCATGCCAGTATCTGTGATCAAATTTTACTGGCTAACTTGATTAACCTAAAAATAATGAACAGCAAAATATTTTACTCCTGAAAACCTCTGTGCGGTGAAAAAAAGAAACAAAATCTTAGTCATTATTTCAGTCTAGCTCTTATTTCAGTTAGTTTTACCACTTTTCCAACAGAAGCAAAAAAAGCTTTAGACATACCAAATTGAAGAAAGTGGATGAGACATATGTGAAACTGGGGATTTGAGCGGTCTGCGAGCACACCTCTCTTGATAGACTGAAGCATTAGCAGCAGCTTGCCTGGAAGAGTGAATAACCAATATGATAACCAAAGTGACAACACCACCAAATTTAAAACAAAGGCTATGACGTTTTTCAGCATAATGCAGGCACCTTCCTTACAAGGAGATCACACATAAGATAAGTTATGAGAATTCTTCTTCAACCAATAGTATTCATGAAAAATATCACCAAGAACAGTTTTCATCATTCAAATCAATCTCACATTATCTTTGTAGTGATTATTCCAAAGTGTCAACTTCACATCATAAAATTCGAACAAAGGAAACTAAAGTGGAACCCGCGAGAAGTCAACTCGCTTAAAGTCAATTCTCGGTCAAAGTCAACCAGTTCCGATGATCCTGTTTTTTTCCCTTTATATTTCATAGGTCTTGTTTCTGATACTGTCAACACCTTCAGAGGTGATCTCGCTTAAAGTTAACTCCACATGACTCACGCTGGCTGACTGACAGCCGTCAATTCTGAAAACAAAGAGAATAAAAAGTCAGACAGGGAGAGAGAGAGAAGCCCTGTTACGACACACTGTGTACAATCGTAGCCTCTGGGCCTATTGTGAAGATGCTTGACTCTCTTCACCTGTCTCAGGTTGGTGGGGATACGCAAACACACACCCACACAGCAGTTTCTTCTTGCATGTGCTGGCAAGCCCGCGGACACACACCTGGTCAGTACAACTGACCACTGACTGCCTTGAAACACACACAATTCACATTTGGCCCTCTTCGCTTGTCTCACGTGGTGGGAAAAACACCACAAACACCTACCTACACGCACACACACACACAAAGACAGTGCAGACAAGCATTGCGCCTGATTTCAGTCACATAATTAGATCACATTCATGCCTGTATTCTACGTTTGCCGTGACTAGTTAACCTATTACTATTAATAACTTTTATCCTCAACTCAGTGATCACAATATGAGAAGAAGTGCATTCTCAATCTGGATACAAAGTTGAAACTTTTTACTGCGATCTGCAGCTGAAAAATATCAATATCAACAATTTTTTTTCAAAATTTTGTTCTTCCAATATTCCGTTCCTATAACCATTTTTCTTCAACCCCATACCGTTATTGCCCCCCAAAATGTTCATGAAAGGGTTAAATTAGCATTTTAGATAACCATGTATGTGCCCAATAATTGCTTTTTCCCTTTCTCATAGCACAAATTGTCACACTTTACGCCTTGACAACCATGCTTCCCGTTATCGATAATTAGGACACATTGGTATCGTTGGAAAGCTTACTCTGAG
>JBCEWB010096237.1:0-12286 GCA_039654565.1 Peronia peronii
ATCTATCTATCTATCTATCTATCTATCTATCTATCTATCTATCTATCTATCTATCTATCTATCTATCTATCTAACTACCTGCCTACCTATCTACCTTCTTGTCTGTCTGTCTGTCTGTCTGTCTATGCTATCTATTGTTTTGATCCTTGGACAAAGATGAAACACACTCATTCTCTTGTCTCTGCGGGAAAACTGACTTTAGTCGACTGCTATAAGACGAAACTAATATATTTACTGGGAATTCGTGCTTGTGTCTCAACTGAAAGAGGAGTGGAAGTGGGAGACTGCAGAGGAGTGTCTCAAATTGATGGGAGAAACAGGAGGAATGCTGTGTACAGATCTTGTCCTTCTGACATAAAACAACAAATTTATCTTGGAGATAACACAGAACGGAACAAACGATACAGCAAGCACGTCTATGATTTTGAAATGAACTCATGACCTGAATACTGATATAAAATAACAAAGTTTATGCCTGGAATTAAGCCAAATAGTCAGAAAAAAAAAGAGGTGGCGGTCGAAGCATTGAGTTTAAAGTTTCTTGAATGTGCAAGCAGTTGGTGGGGTAACCAAGGGAACTGTTGGGGGCCAGCTGGTGTTTGTCCCTGGCCTCCAGACTCCAGAGAGTGACAAGCTGGCGACCTCCGTTGAGAGAAAAAAACACGAAAGCCAGCTTCAATTTGCGTAAAATTAGCACCACAGTGGTCGCTTTCTAGAAGTCTGACAATAAGCAGATCGTGAACTCACTTCTCTACATAGCTCTATCTCCCATTTTTCGCATTTTGAGAAAAACTGATGTTTTATGTTTGGCAACAGTTTTTGCTCATAGGAGATAGGACAAAATGATTTTCAAAATCTACCTATTTGGACAAGTAATCGGTGAAATGATTTCATTATGTGGTAGATCCCTCTTTCATATGACATATATATATATCCGAATAGCCCAAAAGTGGAGATAGTGCAACAAAGAACTGAGCTCGCAAAGATGTTTTATGTGGTCAAATAGGTGGTCATACGCTGAATGTGAAATGAGTTTTTCAACCTCCTCAGGTCAGTCCTCAGTGGCCCAGACTCTTTCCCTCTAATCCCACGTCTTCCGCTCCTCCCATTTCAGATTCATATGTTTCAGCTTCTGTAATGATGTTTGTCTTTTCTTTTCCCCTGTTTCCTTCATTGCTTACTTTGGCTTGCGATGCTTACGGATGCTTAGGTCTTACAATGAAACAGATAAAAATAACACTGCGCACTCTCCTTGAAGCATATGATTTCCAAACTATACCAATATGTTTGAGTAGTGCATAGGATTGTTTTCATGTTCGCGTGAAAATTTGAGAACAACTGCAACTGCTGCAAAATACAATCCGATTCTTTCTATCAAAGCTGTTATACATTACACAAAGTTTGATTTCCGTGTCTTGTGGCAATCATCACCCATCTTCTTCAATCATATAATATGGGAAAGATCATCTCTCAGTGTAGAGAGTTAGCTTGTCTCCATTTCATCGTGCAAAAATGATCACTTAATTAATCAACTAACGTATCAGAATATTCGGTTTGAGTATAAGTCGTAGAATATTTTTTAAGAATGAGCAATTCCTACTGAAACCGATGAACTTTGATACGTATCATCAGCAGCTATGTCCTATTCCATTAGGACAATCACAAGATATTCCACATCGTTCCGCGTCCAGCGTATTCCCTGAACAAAAAGATTATCTCTCTCATCACTGATATCACAAAATGCCGTCGCATTGCCAAATGAAGGCGAAGTACTTTAAAGATGCTAATCTAGGAGCCTGAGCAGAAACCGACAAGGATAACCTGGCAGTGGCTACATCGGCGGGAGATCTCGGGATCACGTGACAAGATGCTCAGAATCCACAGCGGCAAATCAGTGCATCTGTACAAATTGTGAGGAGGAAAAAAAGCGAGAAGAAACTTCTCAGTTTCAGTCAAAGAAACCAATAAGAGAACCACCTTTACAATAATCAGCATGAATTTACAGGCTAAGGCAATCAATAACTAATATATTCTTTTAGTTTAAAAGTTTTAAATTTGCTGGACTTCATGGCCTGAAACTGACAGGTGTATCTTCAACATAAATGCTCTGGAAAAAAAAAGTTGACTAATTTCCAGCAAAATTACCATGATCAAGTAAATTCATCGTTCCACTGATAGCAAAGGCTCAATAAAATATCTCCGAAATGGCAGACACTTATGGACATCATCATGAGTGTACCCGTTGCAGTCCCGTCAATATTCATGGCTTTCATGACTCACAGTGGGTTTCTCAATAGCCTATATTTCTACAAATGGCTCTATGTATTCAAACATCTAGGAAGAAGACAGACTGGTGTTCTCGTTATTATTTTAATTTCCTTGCTCCTTAACAACAGCTCTCTCCAAAACTAATGCTATGGCCCCCTGCCTCTAGATCAATATTTATTATACATCATATATCATAAAAAAGAAAGTGATGGTGCAACGCTTGTTGCATAAAGGTCAAGCTATCCTAAAACTACAAGGATCCTTGTACACTTTACTACCAGCAGAGAGAAGTGCCATAAACAAGACTCAGTGAACGAAAACAATGGTGGAAGTTCTTAATTTATGACTACTCATACACTTTTCCCTTCTCGTCTCCTACACAAATCACTCTTACCCCACCCGATCACAGGCCTGCCGTTGTGTTTTTGATGACTTTACGAGTTACGTGAAAGACGCCTCCACTTTTACAGCCTTGAAATTACCGGCATTATGAGAGTAAACTCTGAGTTACTGATGACTTTGCGTATGACTATCAAAAATAATTTTCGATTTTCTTTCCACGCCTTACAATCAAGACGTACCACATAAGTAAATGAAATCCCGTACTTGCTTATAGTCTCCTGCAGTTTCGAATAGATCTGTGTGTCTTGTTGGTTCGTCATAATTTATTACATTATCTCATGATCTGTCAGTAGTGTTGTACCCGACATTTTCCACCTCCCACCCCTTTATCCCATCCCCTCCTGTTCTTTCTTTCTCTTCATCAATTCATTTGCCTGCCCACCCAACATCTATCCAATCACCCATCTGTCTGTTCTGTCGGTCCGTTCGTCTGTACATCTGCCCGTGCGTCGCTCGTCTCTCTGTCTATCTGTTGTCTGCCTGTCTGTGCTATCTGTCTATTTACCTATCTATCCCACATCTATCCCACGCTATCGCCTGTGCGTATACAGATAATGGCAACGGCCGCTGAGGCCATAATTGCTGTTGCAAGTAATTTATGAGGCACTCAAGCGCTGGATGAAGCAACCTGTTATAATTCCTCCGGCTGGCACGATCCGTGTTTAATATGGCCGAGCAAAGGGAAAAACAAAAAATGAAAAAAGAAGGCGAAAGGAATCATCCTCCTGGTGTTAACAAAGTGAATCCATCTCCCTCTTCAACGCCCTTTACCTTAGCTCAAGACCTGTTCTCTTGTAAACAAACAAGCCAGCAAAGCCCTCACAGGATAGCCAGACGTAAGACTACACAAATTTAACGGGCCAGGTTTTGCACAATCAGGGGGACGAACGCACTGGCGGACTCAGATAAGCCAGAAATAAGGGCACAGAGTGCGATGCCTGTTACGCGTGAATGTGTTGTGTGTGTCTGTAGTGGAGATGAGTGAGAAAGCACGTGCGCTAATTATGCATGTGAGCATGAATGCACTTGTATGAGTGAAAATTTATAATTAAAAAAAAAAAATGCCGAGGAAGCGAATGAAATGCGAAGCGCTTTGATGAGTGAAATTAGACGCTGGGATAAAGAAGGACAGATATGTCTTGCGAAATAATGTTGAGAGCTCTAAGCCGTCTTTTCTTCAGGAGGATAGCGCCAGCTTCTGATGTTCTGGATTGGGAATGAGATGTTTGGCTTAGCCGAAAGAGTGGAAACAACAACAACGATTGTCATGCAATGAAATGTAAACGGATTGATACAAAGTCTAGAGCTTTACGTTGTCAGCCGAAATGTGGATTTGCTGACAAGAAAGATCGACGTTAGAACATTAGGCTTGTATGCCAGGCGCCAGGCGTTCAGTACATAACTAGAAATAACAACATGAAATGAGGAGTTCAACGCGTAATGATGAGACGAATCTGAAGTGAGAAGAGGAAGACGTGACTGTCCGGGAAAGTTAATCCATTGTCGATCACTATTCTTGTAGTTTATTGGACATTGTATTGTCTATATTTAAAGGACGTTTATAATCGTACAGAATGATGTCAAAAACAAACAGAGGAAGAGGAGACATCTACCAAAACTAAACATGACCAGGATCTTTGGAAACATTACAGGTCATATTACTGATCGCAGGATCATACATTGTTTCCTTAACCTTCTAAAATTCCAGTAATAAAACATATAGTAGAGCAAGCGCTGACTAAGCAAGTCGGCAGACTTAGGAAGCCTTGAATATTTTTCTAAACAGACAAGGCAGTTTTCGCTTAACAAACAACTTATTAACTTATTAACAGACACTCTCCAGTGGTGTAACCAACATAATGACCTCGGTGACATGATATGAAAGTCCACCGCCGATTTCTGTTACCACAATAAATCGTAGTTTCAAACCAGCACATTATGTGCTTCAGCGATATCAAGGTTCAAAATTCGAAAAAGAAAAAAAATAGAAATTAAAAACTGGCTCAAGATCAACGACAGCAAAGAATGACTTTAAAGTTTTGAACATCAGCATAGCACATCCCTGGAGAATTCAAAATTAACATTGAGAGATCCGATCGAGGTGATTTGTATAATGTGTTTCTGACATCAGTCAAAATCACCGACTTTTGTAAAAGTTCAGCTGCTTTGTCAAAGATAAAGATAAAGAGGAGCCTACGAAGGACCTTGATTACTGACTCGAAATCCCAAGCAATCTTTGAGGAGACTGACATTTCAAAAATGTTTTTAAGGCTTCACTGAAAACACAGATTCTCCAGCTAAGAAGTTTAATGATGCCTCTAAGGAAGAGCAGTTTTATCTTAGAGAAATAAAACCGCACTACACACTTTCTGCAATTTCTTAAATATTCCTTTTGTGAATCAGCATACCGAGCATCTGAAAACAGAGTCGCTGAACCAAAGATACTGAAACTGATGGACTAAAATCCATGTCAGCAAAATCTACAGGACTGAATTTAAAAATGTAATTATGTTTTGCACTTAACAATGAGAGATTATTATCGTCTACGTCATGTATATTTATTTCATTCCGCATTAGCGGGTTATATGGCACGGGAGAGGGGTTTTATGGGCAAGAGTGATAATGAGTGAGAAAACAAAACAAGCTAATGACAGACAGATGAAGAAAATAGAAAGAGAGGACTAAGGGGGACAAAATGAGTAAACGAATATTTTGGCCCGCATTTCCCATGTCCATTAAGTGCGGCAGTTCACGAGGTGCAGTGGTATGGCACAAAGGAGCAGGTAATTGCCGATTCTGGCAAATGGCTGGTGAGTTGTATCTGTAACATCAGGGCTGGCCATGAGGCCTTGTAGTCCGGGGACTGAGTGCATTCAGCACATTCATAGAACAGGAATGCTAAAGACTTATACTATTTTCTTATGGATCTGTTGGCTGCCCTACACCAAAGCCAAAATGCCTTCTAATACACGTCTGAAAGGAGCCTAAGGTCCTCATCGTAACAAAATACCGTATACGTATAATGACTGTTGATGACCAAAATAATAACAACAGTTCAACACATGCGCAAAACACGAGCCACAATTTCCAGATTTCCTTTGAATAGTATGCCCTAGGAGTCAACCTAGAGTGTCCTGTGTACATCACATCCTACATGCATGCAGAGTAACACCAGAGAAAATTAATGGCATTTCATTCAGAGTATGACAATCCGTCTACATTTATATCTTGAATCTTATACAAATGTAAGGCCTGTTGCTTACACAGAACCACATACAAGCCAAGTATAATTCTGAAACTCCATAGTGAAAACAGCTGTTCTAATCCTCTTGAATTCTATGATATCAACTCCGATATCTAGCAAACACTGGGACCATTTCATTCAGCTCATCACGCCAATTTACATTGTTTACTTTGTTCAAACAAATCACTATGTTCTGGGATAAAACAATCCTCTAGAATTTTCTGAGATCCGGGTACTTGAATTTCAGAGTGGATTTTTGTTCTTTGACATAAAACAATCATAAATAATTCAGAAAACATAAACAGACGTGATAACATTACATGTGATCCGATGTGAATTTTTGTTAAAAATCGATTTCCGGTGCCAACAGAATGGGCTGCACTATTCACGCCACACTTGATTATCTCACACCCTGCAGAACGAATATCGATTTCCAAGATTTCGAATTCAGTTGCTCAGATTATCAGATCACCATGTTTCAAGACAAGGATAAAACGGTAAAGATGTGGGTAAAAACACATAGTATTCCATTCAAACACGAGATCGAGAGATATCTCTCTTTGACCCAGGTCAGTGCCGATGTTAAGTATGGTATCTAACAGCTGTCGTTTCCGGGGTAAAATCCACACCATGTTACAGAAGATGTGTTGTGTAATCCGTCATTCAGCCATCACACAAGGACCATACCACAGACCCTCCACAAGTAAAGCCCCTGCGACCAGCAAATTCAATGAAGCATCGGTCCGACAATGGGAGAGGGTTTTTCACGCCAACTCTCATTTGGGCCGTTTGAGAGGCCCTTCTCCCATCTGTGACCCGGTGACCCTTTGTTTGGAGAGATGCCTCCCTCTGCTGATCCAAAACATACTCTCCCCTCTCCTCCCCTGTCCCAACCTTTTCCTCGTATGGGCCAGTGACACACAGAGAGCGTGACTAGGGCAGCTTCTAGTATAGTGTCAGTGGTACATCTGTAAGTATAGCATGTAGTTAATAGTGTGGATGTCTCTGGTGCATGGCCAATGACTTTGCCACAGTGCTAGTATAGACCTAATTTTCTGTTGTGACATGGACACCAGCTGGAGAAAGTGAGTCAGTTTCTGCTGTAGATCTGAAACTATCTTTGCATAATCGGCCAAAATACTAACAATTATAAGTCAAAGAATAACTGAACCTGCATGAAAGAGTATCTGAAGAAGAGCGCTTTGCCCAAAGAACTTCGTCAAAACGGAACGATGAATTCTCATCTTCAACAACCGCAGCCTTCACCCGTCTCTTCTCTCCACATGGATATATACACAAACTCTTAACCCAGTTTCTATGTTCAAGTTAATTTTCACGGTCCGTCCTTCCCTCCAAATTAATCAGAGTATTTCGCTGACGTTCTCCCTAATGTACATTTGACCCTCATGACATGAAATTACAGGCTCGGCTATATGCCACTTAAACTGTGGCGCCTCTTTGAACAGAATGTCTGCTGTATCTTCAAGAAATGTTGAATTTCATTCTTTACAAAATGGGAATATTTTCTGTGACGACAGTGTTTAGAACTTTTGCCCATTAAAAGTAAGTCTTCTATATTTATATCCCTACATAAAATATCCAAAATTCCTTCTACGTTTCGGCTTCCAAGATGTGAGGACACAGTTATCTAGAAATCATACACATGATATGTTAAGTTACTGCAGAAACATCACTGCCATGAACAACTATGGTTTTTCAATGAGTGTACCCATTAACCATAAGTATGTGGAAGTTAAAAAATCTACATTTAAAAAAACAACAACAACAAAACCCTTCTTGTTTAGATCATTCAAGGCAAATAGGACGACTGGTGTTCTTGAACATCAGATTACATGTCATTACGCCATTGGGAGAGGTTTAAGTGTCTAGATGACATTGTGAACTGTGGTCATCTGACAGAGCAATGGCCGTAATATGTCTGTGTGTTTGTCTGACTGGCCGATGGTGGACATCCGTTCAGGCGAGAGATTGCGTAAGATCTGCCAGCCCGGGCAGTGCACTCTGGGGCCGACACAACTGCAATTGCCCAAGAACTAATGACAGAGCAGTTCACCGAACGTAAAAATTGTCCCCACGACAACTGGAAATTAAACAGACACTTTTCCATCCCATCGGGAAAAAAGGAAGAGAAAGGGCAGCCGCGAACAAGACACCCTGATTCCATCCTCGTGTCACAGGTATGAAGTTATAATCCAGTACGTTTCTTGTTCTGCCAATGTTATGGGAAACAACAGTGTAACTTGCAAAAAGTCACCGTCATATCAGACTGCGCATTTTCTGTCCAATAAATACTGAGAAAACATGATGTGCAACACGCACTCCTATAATAACACCACAGTGAAGTTTGTAGAAGCTGTTCCTAAAGGTACAAGTTACACTGTCACTCACTCTCCTTGAAAGGTCGCACTGATCATCATGAGAAAATGTCGCACTGCTGTTTTCTGTGAAAGGTCAACCTGATCACCACTGTTTAAATTTTTTTTTTTTTAAATCCTATCAAGCTATCCCTGGTTTTCGTCAAATTTTAGAAAACTCATTTCATTCAATGGGCCTAGGAAGAATTCAGCCATGAACAATGTTACCAAATCCCAGATGACTGCTAGGGCTATGATTCTCCACGGCCGCCAGGGCTAAGTTTGCTTCCACAAGGTTACTGGTTAGACCGCTGTAGAGAAGCGGAGGTAAACAGAGAGTTTGCTCTCTCTCTCTCTTTCTCTTTCAGCTGGACTCTGACGTTTACAGCAAACCTCAGAAGAATTACAAACAACTTGAAAGGGCAAGGAAAGTGTCAGGACAAAGGTTATTTATTTTATCTTGGCCCGTAGTTTAGTGGACGTTCTGATCGTGATCGGCATTGTCAGCTAACCAAATACACAACGGCCTGCAAAAGGAGGAAACCAGTGCTCTATGACTAATTTGCTGAACACTGGCGTATTCTTGGCAATTATGATGTATAAATGGATGAAGCTCTAGGACAAGTGCTGTAAACACCGAAAATGAAGACCTAATAAATGCACTGCACGATAATTGACACAGGTCTTCCCGCTATGGCTCGATGACTCCCTATTCAACTGTAATATTGCTTTATTTGAATACATTTTGGATGGCGAATCACAATAATGACTGTGCAGTAACATTACAGCTCTGGTGCTGGTGAGCTGTAATAGTTTCGGTTCCATGATTGTACAACTTTGTATATTAAACATGAAAAGTATAAGAAATATAATGATATTGTTTCAGCAAATGCTGTATCGTTGAGGTGACTTCAAAATGACTTCGATGACCGTTTGCTCTTCATTGAATACCTGCTATCCGGTTCTATGTATCAGCCGCTTGCTGTTCGACATGAAGTTTACACTTTATACTTTCCAGTCATTATGTCTCTCTATTTCAGACCATTACAGTCCCAGCAATATAAAATATTGAAGCATCTGCCACTCGGATTATAACATCGCCATACGCTGATCGAGGCTGTATATCGTACGAAGGATTGCGTCTGTGTATTGTTAGTGCACTGAAAGTTAAGACCAAGAGAACCCGCTGATCTCCTAGTACTTCAAACTAAGTCTACGTAAGCCCACATGTGGCTGTTTCGTGGTTCGTTTCGTTATAAGAATGGAGGATCTCGGTTTTCTGACCTTTGGACGGATTCGTCAAATCGGGGACATAAAAATCATGCACTATTATGTAAAACAAAAAACAAAACATGATCGACAGGAATACTACGTCTGCCGCACCTAATAGGCCAAACTACAAATAATAGTCAAACTATGTGCTATATATATAAAAGCCTGCATCCAAATGCAATGTCGGAAATCAAATGGGGCTTTACTGAGAAAATAGGATTTTACTGGTTATGATCTCAGAAGTTAACCCTAAGTGTGAATATCGAGGCACAGAAGACACGGGTCGCTGGAATATTTTCTCACCATCCCCTTTTCTTAAAGCTACCACCACACTAATTCCACATACTCACTTCCCTTTCCACTGGTACCAATACTTTTATACATTTCAAGAAAAAAAAATGACTCCACTCTCATTTCAGCAAGGCTACACGATACAATTTTATGTTTTTCGCTTCACAGATATAGAAGAGTGTGTATGTGGCAGTATAACGACCTTTTTCCAATCTTTCCCATTCAATACCCCCACCCCATTTCTCCTTATCCTTATTTCCACTTACTACCATTCCTTTCTAATTCCCCTCACCGGATAGATCAGGCATCAGGCTTTCAATGCACATTAACCCCTAAAGGCTGTGATTATGTATTTACAAGCTCATGGTATGCAAGAATCGCAATGTTGAGCTTGCTAATCAGGCAAGCGAAATACTCACGACGCTGACGCTACGATTCGCATTTGACAATCTACGACGGTAAAATAATATGTAAACAAATGAAACCTAACTAGCAATGCATATCATAGCCATTGCTTGTTTCTTAGCTAGAGAAAACTAATTCTCTTCAGATACTGAGAACAATAAAACAGTCACCGATATTTTGTCCATCGCATGGAAATGTTAATGTACCCTGTTTATTTCTCAACTGCTTCTTCTCTTTTCGCTCCATAATTTATTAGCTCTGTAGTTTTCGTTGAATGTCAGGGTACGACCTTCTCTTTTAACTTGCCCACGTAGAATTCTATTCCCTCTTTTCTTTCACGTCTGTGATAAATCGTACGGCCCTGGCTGGCGTCTAGTTGTGCTACAAAATGTTAACCAACATTTTCAATGTTGTCAGTTCTGCAAGTTATCAAAAACAGAGTGGAATATACCACTGTCCTCCCAAGTGTGGCTTTCGCATTCCACCTTGATTAGATGCCGTGGCTCAAACTTACGATCAGTAGCTGTGATGAGTACATTCTATACCAGCACAGATTGACTCTTTATAAAAGCACTACTGGGGTAGTTAGTTCGCTCGCCAGTTAGTTCTGTCAGAGCATTGTATTTTGTAATCTGACTTTAGGACGGCAGGCTGGGCAGGGCACAGCCGGGCCATTTTTTCCGCATTCCTAGAATTATTGATGCAGCGGAATGTAACGGGGCGAAGTTGGCATGTAGGGAGGTTGGCTTGTGACTGCGCCCATGTGGCTGGTACAGTGTGGTACATCTATATATCCATCCATTCTCTATATGTGTGAGTGCTTCAAGAATCAAGGCATCTTGTTCAGCATAACAGCCAATACTTTGTAACAATCACACTTAGGCATTCAATTGATTTACAAATACTGAGAAACATCTGAGGAAGAAATTTATTGGATTGCACCGCAGGTATCGCAGGCCGGTATCGACACGGCTACATTTTGATCTTTTTTTTTTTAATATTGAGGAGGGAAATAAGCAGGGATTCCGTACGTCTCACATGCATCTCCGACGAAAGTAACCCCATAGCTGGTGATAATGAGATAAATTAATGTCTAACCTACCCCTATTCCTAAATACTCTCCGTAATCTTACTACTAACCATTCATGTGTTTTAACACAATCTTCTCAAGAAAAAGCACATGCAGGTATACCGGAAAAAGAAAAGAAAAAAGGAATAAAGAAAATAAAAACCGGACCTTTCTTGCATTTCCATTCATTGTGACAGCAAGTGACTGTTTTTGTTTGTTTTGTTTTCCCCTCCAAATTTATTCGTATGACTTAGCGTAAGTTTGACTACCTGCAAGGTATACCTGGTCATTGCATGCAACACAATAGTGGCCCACAGGACCATACCTGTTTGGTTGTATATTTCGGCTTGCTCAGGGGATGGTTAGAGGAAACGAAAAATTTAAAGTAACACAGCTCTAGAGGCAAAAATACAGCGTCGTTTTAAATGCTGTACTGGTCACACTCCCTTCACACTCCCATATAAGTTCACGGAAAAATGCGGCAACAAAAACAACAGGTCTCGATGGTAAAAGTGTACAGGAAAAGTTTATAACTCTCATGTAGTCTTAGCTTCATAAACACACAGCAAACAAGCATATGGAAACAACGTTCCTAAGGTCCAGCTTAATGGCTATGTACGTCCTTCGAAGCAAGCGCTGACCGTGAGATGATTAAACTATTCGCGTGATTAATGTTCATTATTCTTATTTCCAGTTGAATGAAACTTGGCTATTTTTGGTCATGACAGACTTGTCTGAATTCACAATGCCTGGGGTAAATTATGAATTGTCTGTAGATTCACAACTCTGTATAAGGACTGAGGGGAGGAAAAAAAGGGAGGGGGAAGGAGGGGAGAGAGAGAAAGGATTGAGAGAAAGGAGAGAGAGAGAGAGAAGGACAGTAATGTTAATTTATATCGTAAACAAATAAATGCACAAGAGAACCTGTATCGTTTCTTTTTCTCTCTAGAAACATATATA
>JBCEWB010096248.1:0-12286 GCA_039654565.1 Peronia peronii
CCCCAACCCCCCTCCAAAAAAAAATCAAAACAAAACAAAATACAACAAGAAGCAGGACCACGCGAGTTCAAACGCCCATCTTATTAATCTCATCATTTGACACTGAGAGATCGGGGAACTGCTTATTCTAGATTTAATCTTAAACCTGCCCCACCCATCCCCACCCCTCTCCGTCCATCCCACCCCTTCCACCCACCGCCCCTTTTCCCTTTTCCACCCACATTTTCTTTGTCTCAATTGCCTTTTTTTCCTGCTTTTTATTATTATTATTTTGTTTTGTTTTTTCTCTAACTGATCACTACAGCCTCATTTGCTACAGTATATATATATATACCTCCATTTCCATGACACCTTAACACTTTGCTTACTAGGGATTAGAGAAATGACATTCATTTTGAAATTTGCAAGGACTGTTCAATACCTGAACACTGTCTGTTGTTTTCATTTGTTTGAAGTGGATATTCACCAAATGAGCTCATGCAATGCATGTCGCTGGGATTCAACTTTCCTATTTGTCCCTTGACCCAAAACACACTCTGCTCAAACAGAAACTAAATCGATACATGTATTTATGCAGAGCTGATTTCTTTTTTCTGTCCTTTTCTGTTATGGTCTGTTCTTTGTTATTGTTGTGTTTTATCTGCTTTTGTTTGTTTGTTTTTGAGATATACGTATTTCTTTATTTTACTCTTGACCAAATCACTCATTTAAATGACACGCTAACACTTTGATTTACCAAGGGTCATACAAATGACTTATGAGATGTGCTAATACACCGTTCAACACCTGACTATATTTGCTGCTGTTTTCATTCCTCTAAAGAGGATGTTCAACAATGTGCTCTGTTTGCTTCTTCTCCACAAAAAAGAAAATTTAAGAACATCCCAAAGGGAATAATGAGAACTGATTTTTCAGTAGTTCCACCCATTTCTTTTTTTTTTTTTTTTTTTCCAGTCCTTACAAAATCACCAAACATAAATTTTAGAATCACGCTCTGCTCCTACCAAAGCAAAAGAGGAAAAAAAGAAAAGAAAAATATATATATACTGTTTTGCCCCGACCTGCCATATATAAGGTCGAATAACTGAATCCACTTCGGTTATTCCCTCCCCCTTCCTCCCTCCCCCAACACACACACCAAATCATCTACCCTTTAGAAAACAAAACAAAAAAATGAGAAAAAAACCCAAAACAAACTGAGGTGCACACAAATAAAGCAATAACAAACATATTTCAGACTGGAGGCTAGCCATGTTTTTTTTCTTCTGGCATATGGCTTCACGAACATTTCACCATGTTGGAATTTTTCAGGACTGTCTTCACGATGAAAAACAAAAACATTAAAAAAAGGGTGAGTACAAACAACAATCGAACTGACAAAGAAAATCTGAAGATACAACGAGGAGCTACGGAACCGTTCATGCGTTTTCTTCCTATGGTTGCTGTTTCTGGACGAGGTGTTGGAATACAATGCCAAGAGAAGGTTTCCTATCTGTCAGTGGATACCAATGCAATGTTTATATCATTCAGAATTGTCAAAGAATCTCTTTCTCTATCTCTCTATCTCACTCTCTCTTGCTCGCTCTCCCTGTCATTCTCTTCACTCAACGGGATCTCTTTCTCACTCACCCTTTCTATCATTCCTTCTAGTTCTTTACCTCCCACTTTCTCTCCTACTCTCTCCCTGTCTGCTTCTTCTCTTATTCCTTTCCTCTACATCCCCTACTTCCTTTCTGCCCCTCCTGTTTCCACGATCTACATCCCCTCATTCCCTCTCTCTCCCTGTATTTCTTAGCCAAATTCATCTATCTATTCCATCACAATGAATCTTTATGTCCCCATTACGGCCTAAAGATGCATCTGCCTGTCACTCTTTGCCTTCTCGCTGATATTTTCTCTCTTTTCTCTTAACCCTTTCATCTCTCTCTCTTAATCACTCCTTCTATCATTCCTTTTAAATCATTATATCTCCCTTCATCTTGTCTTTGATACCTACATTCCCTCTGATGCTTTTTCATGTGACCCTCAAAATGTCAGGAGCCTGATTTCTTCAAACTCTCACTCAGACTGGAATTCCTAGTAGACAGTGTAGTAATACTGCACCCATATTATACCGTCGAGACTGGATCAAGTCAGTCCCTCAGAACCAAACAAAAGTCTGTTAACTTGAAACAAGGCGACATTAAAACATAAATATATAAAGGACACAAAAAAAAGGAGGGGATGGAGGAGGTGCCCACAGGAGTTGACCCAAAAGTTTACTTTCACTGAGTTGACTGTAATGGATGGCACTGTATCACCTTAATAAGTTGCCTTCTCTTGAACATGAAAATACTACGCCATCAGAGGAGCCCTGACACTTGAGCACTTGCTTTTGGCCATGCTAGGGTTAAATCGTCTTACCTGGATCTTTTTTTCCATTCTGGCCTTCAAGTCCTCCTTGCTGGTGAAGACACGGCGAAAGTCCATCCGTTCAGTAGCACCACTGAAAAAAAAAAAATAGAGGAAAGATAAATAATGTTGTGCATTACCCCACTAGGAACAGAAGGCAAAGCGGCTGCACTGTTGCACTGGACCTATACTGAGCTATGTGCTACAGCGGAGATCTCTACTATGCAAGGTCCCTCATCCACCACTGATTACTGCATTCTTAACACAAAGTTTCCAGGAAATCTGAAACCAAATACGCCGCATAATGGATGACATTTCCCATACATTGTATGAAATGGATGCAGACCGTTCTGCTCAGTTATTGATGTTTGTTGTTATTGTTGTTGTTGCTGTTGTTGTTGTTGTTATTGTTGTTCTTGCTGTTGTTGCTGCTGCTGTTGCTGTTGTTGCTGCTGTTGCTGTTGTTATGGACCCACAGGAAAGTGGCAAATGAGTTCAAAGTTTAACATATAAGGGCATCCACTAATCCACTAGTACAACAGGGAAATCTTTGAAAAGAAACAAAAAGAAAAAGAAAGACAGAAAAAAATGAAAAAAAAAAGAAAGACAGAAAGGAAGGAAGGAAGGAAGAAAGAAAGAAAGAAAGAAAGAAAGAAAAAAAGAAACAAAGAAAGAAAGAAAGAAAGAAAGAAAGAAAAAGCGAAGCTCGAGCGTGCAAGGGGGACCGAACGAGAGAAGGGAGGGAAGAGGTTGTGCTGCCATGAATGGCTGAGAGCAGGAAAGAGAAGACAGGTACGAGACCTTGCCTTCAGGCTTGCAGACCTCAGGTGCGTGAATCTGCCGCTCTCACAGGTGGTGATTAACGCCCGCCTCTCCGCTTGCTAACTTGCAGGTGAAAAGGCAGGCAAGGAGTGACTGTTCTTTACATGCCGTCTTTGTACATCTCTCTTTGTCTATCTAATCTCTGTTTCTCTTTCTGCCTAACTTCTCCTTCTTTCTCAGTCACTCTTTCAATCCCTGTTTCTTTTTTTTTTTTCTATCTCCATCTCTTTGTTCCTATCTTTCACCAACTAGTCCCCCCCCCCCCCCCGTACTCCTGACCGTTTCCGTCTCTTTCTTTCTGTAGCTCTCTCTCTCCCTCTTTGGTTCTACATTTGTCCTCTGTTCTTCCTCTCCGGATCTCCTTCATTCCACCCTCTCACTCTCACACTGTCTTCACTTTCCCTCATTCCATATGCCGTTTTTCTCAAATAGTGCAGGCTTTACTTTTTATGTGCAGTCCAGCCCCACCCCACCCCCGCCCTCACCTCAATTCTCTCTCCCTCACACTCGATGTTGTAATTATCAGGTGCTCTCTAATCGCCCCCCTCCCTCCCCCTTGCTTCCTTTTTTTCTCTCTCCTATACTTGATACTTTACGTATGAGGTCTGGTGGTGTCCCATCCGTATCATCACTCTCTCTATCCCGCTCTCTCTTCTTTCTCTCCCCTTCCCAACACCTCTCCCCCTCTCTCTCTATCTGTCTATCCACCCATCTATGGATCCTACCTGATCCCCTATGATTTACTTATAAGGTAGATGTCCCATTTCTTCTCTTTCCGTCACCCTCTCTGTCTCAATCATGTATCTTCTCTTAATCATTGTTTCCACTCTATCTCTCACCTTCCCCAAACTGCAAACATTATCTACTGTTTCCCTGTGAGATAACCGCCTTCAGGTGGTCCAAAGACGTATGAGAACGTAACTGTTTCCCTCCCTCCACCCTCTCTCTCTCTCTTTCTCTCTCATCTCTGATGTTTCTGCAATGATGTGCTCTCCCTCATCTATACTATCCTATTTCCGTCTCCTCCTGCCTTATTTCTTCCCCTGCCCATTACATCCCATCAGACAACCAGCCGGCTTACTCATCCACCACACAAAGCAAAAACAAAGGCGAGTTAAAGTAACGCCGAACTCCAGAGAGCAAGAAAATTGATAAATAGCAGTCTATTTTGTTCAGCATAAGCGCTGCCCACCGCCAGGAATTAGTTGTCCTCTAAAGGCTTCCGGGCATTGTTATTGAATGGGAGGGAAAAAAGGGGGGGGGGGGGGGGGGTGGACAATTCAGGATGAATATAATCAAGAGACTGAGAGGAGATAGAAGATGAGTAATTGACTTGAGTGAGGGGAGGGGGGGGGGCTGAGGAAGATTATCTGCAACTTCAAGAGCATCCTGTAATGTACGGTCACAAACAACATTTTCCACGAAGATTTAGTTAGTTTTACGATTTACTCTTCTGACGCACAGTGAACACAATGCATTTTGAAACAATGAAGTGGTGCAATAGGATGTTTGGTCATTTATGGAAATTTATAAGTAAACTAGTAGAAAACCCACGGCCTCCGGGGGAGATCTTAACACTAGTGAAGAACCCACGGCCTTCGTGGTAGTTTTTTTAAAATACTAGTAGAGAACCCACGGCCTTCGTGGTAGATTTTTTAAATACTAGTCGAGAACCCACGGCCTTCGTGGTAGATTTTTTAAATACTAGTTGAGAACCCACGGCCTCCGTGGTAGATTTTTTAAATACTAGTCGAGAACCTACGGCCTTCGTGGTTGATTTTTTAAATACTGGTAGAGAACCCACGGCCTTCGTGGTAGATTTTATAAATACTAGTAGAGAACCCACGGCCTTCGTGGTAGATTTTTTAATTACTAGTAGAGAACCCACGGCCTTCGTGGTAGATTTTTTAAATACTAGTAGAGAACCCACGGCCTTCATGGGAGCTATTTTAAGTACTACAGCCAGCAGAGAACCCACGGCCTCCGTGGAAGATTTTTTAAAATATAGGTCAAACCGATACCGCCCTGCGACTCAAAGTAAATGGCAAGTGTGTTCACTTCAGTGTTAGTTTTTTGGATGACTAAATTGAACGTTTCTCAAAGAAAACGTGTTTGTTGCTTTGGATGCTCTGTGAGCGGAAGCGGAAGAACAAAAATAACATAATGTACCATTCTATCGAGCGTACAATTCGGATCAAACACCATCGCGAATTTATTATTCAATTATTATATCGCCTTTTTAGAATAAAGTCAAAACTAAAATATTATAATACCTTTTTTTTCAGGTTTATGCAAATAAAAACACCGATCTTTATGCAACAATTTTGTGTTCTAACTTTCAGATGAATACATTGAGCAGTTTTTGAGTCCGTAAACCTTTTATGGCTTTTGTGGTCGATTTATAGTATAGATAGATAACTGATGAAGTGGCCCAACAGGATGTTTTGTAATTTGTAAAAAATATAATCAAATACGCAAGATACTAGATACGATGACCGATGACAACGGTGCCACATCTCTTTCATTCCGCCCATTGTATCAGTGAGTACTCTTGGAAAATCAAATCTACAAAGAGACCAGATCCTCTTTTGGTCAGTAATTTGATTTCTTTTTTTTTTTTTATATCCCACTTCCACAAATAATAAATCAAACCATCTGGGGCAAAATTTTCTTTTAAAAAATAAAAATAATGAAAATACGTCTAAAAAATTATTAACTCCACTTTTAAGGTTTAAAAGGAAAATATATCAGGATGCCATTTTATCAAACATAACTGTATATCACTAATTTATTAACAATTAATTTATAATGAACGGATATTGATAATGATATACCAGGACCAATGTTATACCTTAAGCGACAATTACATAACTATATAATGCAATTCATAACATAAATGCTGAAATCAATACATTTACAACTGCTGAGATCGTCTCCAGAAGGTTATGTCCGATAATATATTTTTTTTTCGGATCAAATAAATGTTTCATTTCTGATAATTTTATTACCTGTACAGTCTTCCTTAAAATTACATTCTCTGGCTTTTGCTATCAGTTTTACAGAATCAACTCAATTGAACAATGTCATGAAACATTCATATGCCTTCTACAAGTGTAACTGGAAACGCTGTCGAATGAAAAGCCAAGTGAGAATTTACAGGAATGAGAGACTGGAACATGATCTATGGCATCAGCCCTCTCTCTCAACACAAACCTTCAATATCTCCAAGGAAAACATTTATTTCCTTATGAGGTAAATTAAATGCAGAGCTAACTTCATGAAAATTTAACTTTCAATTTAAAAAAACATTTTAAAAATCACGGGAACTTTACATGTTCAGCACTTATCTTTTCCTACGAGCAGATGAACGAATGACAATGGTCACATTCACGAGTTGAAAGACAATTTGAAACAGGTGCTTGAATTTGTGGGAAATGCTTCACCATGCCGTAAATTTGCAATCAGATGTAGAAATCGAAGTCTCTTTACAGTAAAAGATCAAAAACTGTGACTAGCAAAGAAGTTGGTGACAACCAAAAGGCCCGTTTTCCCACTGAAGTGGAATGTTTGACACCTCACTACATACACCATATAAATGCATAAAGATCATACGCTACAACCTCACGAGATAAATAAAGGATAAACATCATGTTATGCAGTTTTGGCTTCAACTGCTTCAAATGTGTGAACCATGGAGGAAAAACCCCACCTTAACAGTGTTTATATCCCTGGAAAGAGTAACTAATAACAATAATAATGATAATAATAAGAATAATAACAATGATCATAATAATTAAAAGACAGCAATCTCTATTAAGACCTTGGTCATTCAGCCCTAATACCCTAGATCTCAGTATGACACAATCAATATCTGTCACAATACAGCTGGTTGTTATACATGCAAACATAAATATAGAAAGAATATACAGATTTTTAACAAAGAATATTTAGCATAAATAATCGCTCTCTATAATATCAGAAATTCAATAATATGAAACAGTGCTTAAATGCAATGTATCTCATCAGTTTACTCCCTGTAAGAGAGTAGGATATCCATGTAAGAATGTGTAATATAAATAATGCAATAAATACATTATGTATTACTATTTTGTTTTAAAGTATTAAAGTTTTTCCAGGCTCAAATAGTTAATAGATCATTTTGTTGTTGTATGTGGTTGTTGTTGTTGTTGTGGTGGTGGTGATGGTGGTTGCTGCTGCTAATGGGTAGACAAATGACAAGACTTACTCTTGACAGAAGTACAAGGCCAGGCTGATTTTCTCTTCCTCTGTGTAAGCAAATCTGTCACTCATCTCATCTCCTCTCTCCTCCCCTGGCCTCTTGGGGGCAGCTGCGAATGGAAAAATACGTCACTCTAGACAACACTCCACATAACGATACACATGCAAAGGAACGACTTCCACAGGCAAACACAACAAAGTACAATATATTTCAATTCCTGTAAATCCGTTTCTGCAAACACGAAGACCTAATCGATGTGGTCGGGTTAGACACAGGTTGGTGGTAGGTATGCCACAGCAGAACAGCATAGTGTTTGCATCACGAATTTGGAAGACGTGGGAGTCAGTTAGCACTAGGTTTGATTTTGTTTTCTTTTTTCTTTTTAAAATGTAACAATTATTTCTTTTCTTTTTTTTTGGGGGGGGGGTGAGGGGGCGTTTTTGTTTTGGATTGTTTTGTTTCGTTGTGTTTTTTTTGTTTTTTTTGCTAGCGTAGGTTTTATAATTAGCATTTTCTCTATGTTAAACCCACAGAAAACCCAAGACTTCCACGTTTTTTTTGTTTTTTTTTGTTATATTTACTCAGCCTGTGAAACACTGTCTACTTCGAAGTCTAATTTTGACTAAGTTATTTTGTTTGCAAAAATCTACTGTATCCTAATCAAACAGAACCCACAGGCGCGCGCTCACACACACGCGCTTGTGACATTGTCAAACAAAAAAAAATGTGTGAACCAACCAAAAACTGCCAGCATAAATACTTTAGGTGCTAAAGAGGAAATAAATAAATACATTAAGAGTGACACTTTAGCCCAACAAATCAGTTGGCCATGAACTGAATCAAACAGAACAATCTCCAACAAATCTCTGAGTTCATCAGTACTGTGTGTCTTATTGCTTCCTAGATACTGATCTTTCAATACCTTAGTTATACAAACCATATCCCTTTCAGTAGCTTAACCAACGTAATAATGATGTATTTTAGACAGGAGAAATTTTCTTAACCGTCTCGGGGCCATGACAAAGTTTCTTAAGTGTAGAAAAAAACAGAAACACAACCACCAACACAATAAAGCGGTCAATCAAACTGACGTAACACATGTACGCGTATATCAAAAAACAATATTTTAAAAATATAAGCAGAGCTCTCCAGATCTAACGCAAAATATGAAATGAAGGCCGGAACAGCCTGACATTTCAAAGTTCATTATGACATGACCAAGGTCAGCCTACTCTCTCTCTCAGCTCTCTCTGCTATGATGAAAAGTTAATCCGATTAAAGATGAATAGTTGGGGGTAATTAAATTATTAGCCTCTGACTGCCATGATAGAAAATATTAAGAATTTCACTTTCATATTTCAAACTTACGTTAACCCCAGAAATAGGGCGGGGGTGGGGGGGGGAGTGACCACACTCGTTCATTTTTGTCTTGCATCTGAGTTTCTTTCGCAACAATATTATGATGATCACAAGACGGGCCCTTGTGTACAGGTTTTACATTTAGTTTGTCTTCATTTGAACATAACTGAATATCATTTTTGGAAAAAAAAAAAAAGACACTGCAGCAGTTCCTGCTGACTGTTTGAGGGCTAACTCTACGGTGAGATCTTCTCCTAATACACTAAACATGTCCATGGATTTATTCCACAACTGATGAAGGCTAGTTAAGTTGACGTAGCAGAGACAAGTTAAGTCTGGAAGTGTCAGAAGAAAGGGCTCGAGTCCCACCATTTCTACAATGATATTGATTCCTGTTCAAGAAACCGCATTAGGACAGTATAACTTGTGGACCTTGTTACAATATCATAAGAATATAAAGATCTGGGCTGAAAAGTGCTCAAATCCATCTGCCAAAATCTCTGTTTTAGAGGGGGGGAGGGTCCGACACTATTGCCATTCTAGTTACCCCACTTTTACATTTTATGGTGTTTGATAGCTTTCATCTTAAATTTCGATAGTTAATGTCTCACTGATCTTTTTTTTTTTTTTTTTTCATAGTAATTTTTCACTCTGGTTCAAACAAAATGTGCAAAATGTGACTTCAGTGCTTTTCGTTCTCAGGGCTTCCTAATTATGTTATATAGAAGGGCATTCAGATGCAGAGCGAATCATTGAGCAGATTGCTCCTTGGACACCTCTAGGATTGAGCTTCCAAGGATAGGTGCACAGGAAGGATAGATTGAGCATTATCTGCAATCAGCGGTGATTCCTAGGGAATGATTGGAGTGGGGAAGGGGGGGGGGGGGCTTAATGACCTGGTTGTCGCGGCATCAATGGATGGTGTCATTCACTGCAACTGACTTCAGTACAGGAATAGGAACTGACAAATTTAACCGTCACTTTTGACTGTGGCTACCTTAAGACAGCAGTCCGAGCCTTACGAATATTCAGGATATTTTGGAGTGTGTGTTGCTGTGTGTGGATGGGAGACAAGACGACCTCTCTCTCCCTCACTTTTTTATTTCCCTTAATATATCAACTCACAACTATACTTTCTCTCTCTTTTTTCATTTCTTTCTATCTTTCTTTCTTTCATTCTCTTCTTCTCGGTTTCGTTCACTTATTTTTATTTCCCTAATAATAACAACTTAAAACTGCCCTTTCTCTCTCTCTGTATTTGTTCCTTTCAACCTTTTCTCCCTCTTCCTCTCCCCTCCCCTCTACTTCTTCTCTCTCTCCCTCTTTTTCTCACATACACATTCTTTTAATTCATTTTGTGATCTCTCTTTTCTGTTCACAGTTGTTCTGTCTTCTCTTGCGTAAAACACTCTTGCACTTCTGATGTTACAGTCTAGTGTTCTCTATGGTTTTTTTTTTTCTTCTTCTTTGGCCACCTATTGGCTGAAATTGCATTATGAACAGAGGCACAAAACGGCTTGGTCTTTTCAACGGAGTTGCAGCGAAACTTACTGATCAGTCTTTTTGTCTTGACTCACATCGTTGTTCCCTTGCACAATGCCGACCCACGCTATGTAGGAATGGTTCACGACCCAGTGTATTCCACGGTGCAAACAAAGGAGCAGGAGTGCCTCTACCACCTGACAACTCACAATGTTACACATACTGATCACTATGTGATCACAGGGAGATTCGGATCCAGCCCATTAGATACCACACAATCTGATTTCTGTTTTTTTTTCGTTTTTCTTCCCTGTTTATGCTTTCTTATTCCTTTCCCTTTTCTCATGCCTTCTCTCTCTCTCTCCCTCTCCCTCTCATCCTGCCTCTTTTCAGATGTGGGTAATACCAGAAATGGAAAGCAAATTTTAATCAATAACCTGTACAACAGAATAAATTTAAATTATGTTCTACCTTCATAATGGCAGGTGTAAAACTCCCGTCGCCTTCGCATCTCATCTGGAACAAGAAAATAAAAAAAAAATACAGAATAAAATAACAAGATCAATCAGCAGTAAAACATGATTATGACATCAGTTACTTTATCACTAGCACTGGCCAATTCATTCATTACTTATCTTCAGATTCAATCACCAGTGTGTTCAACCCTGTCTTTATGCATTATTTTACTTTTGTCAGGGATAGCTTACTCCTATCCTATAACTGCTTCAAATATGATGTATGAATTTCAAATGTAGGTTTATGGATTGAAAAGTCCTAGGTGTTCACAGATCTGGTATAAATGAGTGTCACATGAAACCACAGCAACGTATGCAGCATGAACCACATTCTCCCTTTGGTTGGTATTACCTTTTTAAAAAAATTGAAAAATAAATAATTTTACACCACACCAAGGTAATTTGGACTACTGAGAGTACACAATGAAAAAGATTTTTGCTCCAGTCAACTGAACTTGACCATTCTCGTTAAAAAGAAAGGAGCTTAACACAACAGCCTACTTCAATCATATACCTTGTACATGTAATAAAATTCCTACCTTTATACAATCCTGGGACAAGTTTGTACACCAGATCCTGTAACAGCTTGTCTGATCTGGAAAAAAATGATGACATTGGAAATAAACAAACTGCCTGAAGTCACTGGCCAGAACTGTTTTCCCTGCATTTCATATGAAAACTTTTTGTGCTTGGTAGTCTTCAAAATATTCATTCTGTCTACATTATATCTAAACAAAACATACAACTTTCAAAAAAAAAAAAAAAAAAGGTTAGTCCTATTTTTTGTAAGGAAATGATAACTGACGATAATATTAATATTTCTCGATCTCACTAACGAAGCTTAATTGCATTACTGGGTGACACTATTTAATTACAGTGCTTTAATTCAATCACAGCATGATTTTCTTCAAAATGACGGTTGATGGTTAACATTCACAGAATTACTGGGGCTGCCATTCAGCTCTCTAGATACATCGTCTTTAGATTTATGGCCTTGATTTTCAGTTATTGATTGACACAAAATGCTGGATTTTGAGAAATACTCCACTTCTTAACTCTCTTAGACCAAGAGCATTTCTTTTTTTTTCAGTATGGAGCACATTATACAAAAGTGACCTAAAATATAATATCTAACCCGTCTAATTTGGTCTGGCAAATGGAATTCACCTGATATTCTGATGGGGTCGAGTTTTGTGCACGATGGTGTCACACACAGGACATGTTTTGCTGGTCTTCAGGTAAGTCACAATGCAGGTGCGGCAAACTGTCAATGATAATAATGCAGACGTTATAACTAATATAACAATGTCCTAAAAGGCTCTTTTCTCTTAAACATTTTTTTGCCAATCCCCTTCAAAGTGGCTGAGAGGACTTGTCATTCTAATGACAAGATTTCCCACTGTCATGGATGGATGGATGGATGGATGGATGGATGGATGGATGGATGGATGGATGGATGGATGGATGGATGGATGGA
>JBCEWB010096259.1:728-12286 GCA_039654565.1 Peronia peronii
CCCCCCCCCCCCCCCCCCCCCCCCCCTCCCCCCCCCCCCCCCCCCCCCCCCATGCTCACCCTGAAGGTGTTTTTTTTAATCATTAGACATATTCGTAGACTAAGTTAAGCTTTCCCATCGAATTTGACATATTCAAAATAAAGAAGGGGAAACAGCGAAAAAAATCGACTCTCTCTAATGGTTGCCATAGCAACAACGCCATCTTTGATTCTGGGGTCTCTAACATTATTAGCTTTGAAATTACCTTCGTCAAATGTCAATTGTATTTGATGAAACTTTGTGAACTTGATCTAATATCTAAACTGTTATATATTTTCAGCGCTTCGTATAAATTAATAAATACATAAATAAATAATTTAAAAAAAAAGAAAAAAAATATGCAACACTGAGCAAACTGATCTATGCAGTGTTTCTGTCTAAGTTGTACAGTTCAAATGTTCAGGAGATCAGTCTGTTCTGGGGTCACTCCAGAACCTCTTGATTCAAGCTTTCATGAACTGAAGGAAACAACAAAAAAAAAAAGTAAATCGTTTTCTGTATTTTTTTTTATGACAAAAAAGAAACAATCATATTTTTATTATGGGTTCACTTTAGCTTTTTCTTTTATCATTCTCAACGACAAACAAAACAAACAAAACAAACACACAATAACAACATTCTCTAAAAAACACCTCTTCAGGGCCTGTAATACAGATTGAGTCAGAAGTAACCGGGCAGTCAATGCATGCTTATTGTAAGTTAACGAACGGTTGTTTTTAGACTCTCTATCGATTCAGTAATTGATTGCAGAATATTGTTAGTCAAAGCCAAAACTTTTGTTTCATGTACATTTGATTTAATAATATATGACCTAAGTAATATGGATAAATAAATTTTATTAATAAATTTTATCATTTGGACTAAAAATGTTCCGACTGCCTGGTTTTTTTCTGACTCACCAAGAATGGCTTGGCCTTTATCAATGCAGATAGACTACAACTCTGCTCTGAAGTAACAGAAATAAAAACGAATTTTACTCGTTATAAGCTGCAGAAGTTCAATCAAGAACACTGGTGAAAGCTTACACTGATATTCTACGTTGTCGTTGTCACCCAATGTCCACCATTTTTCAGAATCCCCCCCCCCCACCCAGCCCCTTACCGAAATAATTCATCGTCATTCTTCTGACAAATATCGTTGGGATGCCGTGTAAGAAACAGCAATGGAAAATTTTCAATGCCCTCTGCCTTCTACTGCTGTCAACAATGCGATAACAGTCTGACTGGTATATCCTTTGACATTGTCAAGCAGGACATTGCGTGAACTGCCTCTTAAGTATTTGCCTTTCCTGTGTCTTGGAGTATGACGTTAGATAGTTAGTAATCATCGCGATTCACGGGGCACAGCCATATTGACTTATGAAGTTTCGCGACAGCCAGAACATGGTCCTTTATCTTTGCAATCTTGTTGATTCGCTTGTCTGACGTAAACGCATTTATTCATAATAGTGTTCCTCACACTGGATACCCAGAAGCCTCTTGTAACATTTGTGTTCAAATGCTTGGAGTCTTCTTTCACTCTCATCACACATCCATACAGCAGTTGGATACCACCATTCACACCTGTTTCAATTCAAACTGCATTAAAGGCGATTTTAGGGCTTTTCTTTGCTTCCATTTAACTATAATCAATTTTTCCCAACCTTACAATAATAAACGTTTGTAAATCACAGGAAAACATATGGTAGATATAAATATATGATAGACATTAAAGCACAATAATTAAAGAAATAGACATGTAAACGTTTGTGGCAACAAGGACGATGAGTGTGCCGAAAAATGTTCGGATGATTCCCGAAAACAAAGATGGGTTCCTGTAGTTCACAAAGATTTAAGAAAATACTGTAACAAAAACATACCCTGTGTACATGACCAAAGAGCATTGATGTAGTTGCAGTGATATTGCAGATGTCAGTTCAGGATCAGAGATGCTGACTGCTGTGGCTGTTTGCCAATTATTTTTTTCTTTAACGGTGTGTTTATTTATTTGCCATTTTTTTTTAATCTTTATTTAATTGGTTTAGCAGGAATCCTTCCTTCCCTTCCCCTAAATCTGTGACAGACATAAATGGTCACTTTTTAATACTGAAAGAAGTACTAGATGTGATTATTATCTCTATTTGACGTTCGCAATTGACAGCTGTAACCTATATCGATATAGAATGAGAAGCTTCCCACTATATTGTTTTTCATTTGGAAAGTAATTTAAGCGTATAGTGAAGTGGCATTTGGGCACTACTAAGGGAAAAGATATCAAACTGAAAATGATTACCTCAGGTCACCCAGAGAACCAAATTTGAAGAGTTCACCTGAACGATTTTTTAAATTCACTCTTCTTGAAACATCATCTTCTTAATTTGACCTTTATGGGTTGCATTGTCTTAGTGGATCTGAAATGTTATCATTTTGTTCCATTCAAGAATCTCAGACTATTACAATGATGATAGCCCTCCCTGTTTTATCATAGTTGTAAAAGTGGCTATTGTATAAAACTGTCATTGAGCTGATTGTTTACGTCAAATATCACGCGGTTATATAGTTTAGCTTCTTTTTTAGGCCTTCAGTCCGTAAGATGCCTGTTGTTATCTCGGTCATCAACCCTATTTGTATGTAATTTTTCTTTGCCTTATGTCTTTTTGCTTGAAAGCTGATTCATTCGCATTTTTTTCTTTGTTTGTTTTTTTTTGTTGTTTTGTTTGGATTTTATGTTGATTTTGTTTTAATAGGAAATTCATTTCTTTATTCCTACACTAATTTTTAAAAATTCTTGTCAAGTGGACCAAATATCATATATACGTATGCCCAATGTAAACATAATCGGGCTGATGCGAGGTAAAATCAAAATACAGCACACTATAATGTAAAATGTCACTTCTGTGAAAATGACGTTGGAAGGTATTGCCACGAAAAAAAAGCACTTGGAGCACAAAATGTTGCAAATGATTTCCTTTGCTTTAAATTGAATGTTTTCCACTGTGAAAGTAAAAATCCCGTTCTGTCTTTATGTTTCCTCCATTGCTGTGTCGTACTAATTCCCTTAAAAATGGACTGTGTGTACCATGCAAATCATCATCGTATCTTTGAACCTGAATGGTGATAGAAAAGTAGTTTTATGGAATTCAAGTATACGTCACCAAAGGTTCTCCAAGAATAGCTGCCCAGGTCCCCCTTCCCCCCCCCCCCTTTTTTTTGTTACATCGGCTTTTTATCATAGGTTATGTATTCCTGCAACATACATATTATTTTATTGGAGGGGGTGGCCAAAAATGGATTGTAAATCAAAACCTAAATTATTAATATCTTACCTATGTTGATGCGTTGAATGTTACTGGTCCTAATTGTCACTGACGTTAAACAATACCGTGCAGAGTTAATGAGGTAAGAATTATTCACGACAAACTATTGTGCGGTTAGTTTACAAGTCAAGTGTTGTATGTCCACTGCAGCCAAGTGTGAGGATCAGTTCATTAATAAGCCCAAGCTAACACTGTTAAGTAGTCAGAGCGAGTATTGGCAGGAGGCGGTCACATTGTGCACACGAGAGGGAAGGAATTAATCAACGTTACATTGTTTAGCTTTATGCCATTGTTTGTTGTTTTTACTTGTTTTTTTTTTCAGAGCAAAATCTCATTCGTAAGATGTGGCCTCTCATGATTGGCTCCTTCTGCATCGGACATATGGTAAGTATACTCTGAAATAATACATGGATATGTTCTGAATGCTCCACTAATCACGTGGTATCAGTGAGCATTTGGTTTATTCATCTTTGTGAGTCCTCTCATCACAGAGGTAATCAGTGTCTTGTTTACATTCTTCAGGGAGTTGGCTGGGGGGGAGGGGGGGGGGGCGGGGCATCCTCGATGAGATTTTTTTTTTTTTAATTATTGCTACAGATGGGCTGCTTTAATCCTTTTCATCGAATTGGGCCTGTTCAAGTCAGAGGAAAACAGTGAAACAAAAAATCGACTTTGAAATTTCAACGCCTCCATCTTGGGTTTTGGTGTCTCTAAAGTGACTTTCTGTTCCTTCGTCAAAGATCAATGGAACGTGATGAAACTTTGTGAACAAGGTGTTTGGCATAATATCTAAACAGCTACATATTTTCAGGTCTTCGCATACAAAAGAAATTTTCTAGGAATTTTCAAAATGTCATGTCGTGAAATTTCAAGTTTCACCGATTTTATATAGTACAATCTAATTTTCTCCGAAAATTGCATTTTTATCTCTTTGTTTTATATAAAAATGATGCATATCAAATTTTATTACAATCAGTCCAGAAATTAGAAAAGTAGATAGAAAAATAATGACAACAAATCGGGTTTGAGGAAAATTGTTTAAAGTCTTTTTTAAGGACTCCTTTTATTAGGCTTTTAGTCTTCAAGCAGGATTTTGTCATATACTAGCCATCTCTCCAGACTGTTGTCTTTTCCTGCCTTTCTGTTTAGATCTGTTCTTCAGTTTTGCTCCTTATCACCAGTCATTATAAGGGCTCCTATAGAGTCATTTCCGGGTTCTTGAGGGCCTGTATGGGGCCTCCACATCTTTCCGTGTCAAAACGAAGTGTGTCCTGATCTTTACTATGGCATATAGTCCACAACTGTGCACTGAAGCAGCAGAAATAAGGGAAACTCTTACTATTCATAAGACGTGGAATTTTATTCTAGGGCGCCTGGTGAAAGATTTCACTGATAGTCTGTGTGATCGTAAGTTTTTGTTGCATCGAAGCGGTCGTTCAATGCTTATCATTGACACTGGGGCTCAAGACATGCCAGAAAATGTCATAATCACCGTTTTCCTATATATAATCAAATAGTGATGATCTACCACTGCAGGTGGCAGCTAGAAAGAGCCAAATCCTGGTTTGTAGTGGCCCGGACCTCCTTTGAATGACTATGGGTCAAACAAGTTTGAGTGAAAATATCAACTTTTAGAAAAGCAGAACTTTTAAGAGCAAACAAAATCCGAATATTGCATTGTTTTTTTTTTTGAGAAAAACCCATATTTCAGGAGGCGCCTTTCTCTCCCGGCCCCTCTCCCTTAAACATATTGTCAGATACACGATGCGTTATTTGTGGAAAATGTGTGTCTTTCTTCATTTAAGTGCACTGGATGGATGACAATATGAACATTCCAAAATGGAATAGTGAGCAAACTAATCAATGCAGTGATCCTGTCTGCACTGTACAGTTCAAATATCTAGGAGACAGATCAATCCGTTTCGGGGATATTACATGATCGATTGATTCAAATTTTCATGGACTGAATGAGACACAGAAACAAAACCTGTACCAATTTTTTTTCTATAGCTTATTTTTAATTACGCACAAAGAATCACAATATAATCATGGGTCACTTTAGCTTTTCCTTTCATCAACGAAAAAAAAAAAACACCAAAAAACAAAAGAAAGCAAAGCAAACGAACAACAAAAACACTCTCTAAAAACACTTCCGAGTTCTTCAGGGCCTATAATACAGGGTGAGTCAGAAGTAACTGGGCAGTCGATGCATGCTTATTTTCAGTTAAAGAACGGCTGTTTATAGACTCTCTATCAATTGATTACATAATAGCAAAATATTGTTGGCCAAAGCTTTCGTTTTATGTACATTTGATTTAATAATGTTTAGCCTAAATATCGATAAATTTCATCATTTGGACTACACATATTCCGGGTATTTCTGACTCACCCTGTACATCCCCATATATTTCTATGTAAATACCGAGAATGACTTGATCTTTATCATGGCACAACTGTGCTCTGAAACAGCAGAAATGAAAACGAATTTCACCTGTGATAGAAGGTAGTTCATTAAGAACACACTTGTGAAAGTTCATTCTTATTTTGCGTTATCGTTGTCACTCAATATCAATCTCTGACTCAACATTTTGCTAGAGAAGTGTTTCATGCATTCTTTGCCTATATCTGGTCAAATAGTGATGGTCTGCCTCTGCATAACATAGAAACGAGAGGGAGCCAAATCCTGGTTGAATGTAGGCGGAGACATCCATTGGATGACTATATGTCAAACACTTTGAAATGGATATTTCCACATTTTAAATACTACTTTTATATTCAGAAAAGGCAGAGGTTTTAAGACGTAACAGAAATCTGAAATCGAAATTTTTAGAAACAACAACAACAACAACAACAACAACAACAACAACAACAACAACAACAACAACAACAACGACAACAAGAAAAAACAAAAAAACCTCTTCCGCCCCACCCTCCCCCAAGTTTTCAGGAATTTCCCACTCACTTCTCCAATATAATGTAAGTTGTAGTTCATCATTCCTCTGACAAATATCGTTGGGATGCCGTATAAGAAAGGGCAGTGGAAAATCTCCAGTGTCTTTTGTCTTCTATTGTTGAAGCAATGTGAGGACAGTCTGAGAATTATATTCTTTGGCATTGTCGAGCCAGGAGTGGTCGGCCTTTTCATGTTCGCCTCCCCTGTATCCTGATATACATGGCGTTAGACAATTAGTAATCATGGCAGTTCACAGGGCACAGCCATGTTGACTTACGAAATTTCACGACAACTAGAACATGTTTTCGTTTTCCTTGAAATCTTATTGATTGGTTGTCTGACGTAAACGTAATTATTCATATAGTGTTCCTCATACTGGATTCCAGGAGCTTCTTGAAGCATTAATTTGTGTTCAAATGCTTGCAGCCTACAGGAGATTGGATACCACCACTCACATCAATTCCAATTCACACCACAGAAACAGCAATTGTAGTGCTTTTCTCTAATTCCATGTAAATATAATCAGTTCTCCCATGCTTACATTAACAAACGTTTGCAAAACACAGAAAAGATATAAATATAGTACAGACATCAAAGCACAACAAATCAGGAACTTAACATGTAAATGTGTTCGTGACATTAAAAACGATGAGTGTCGAAAAATGTTCGGATAATTCACGGAAAAACAGATGGTTTCTTGTAGCCCAAAGACAAAGATGGTTTCTTGTAGTCCGACATAAACATGTCGCAAAGACTTAAAAAGCATTGATAAAACTGCTGTCACAATGCAGATATCAACTGACGGTCAGAGATGCTGACTGCTGTGGCACTTTACCAATGACCTTTGATATTAACAGTCACTGTATTTGTGAAATCGTAAACACATCAGACCCTGACCAACCTTCTTATCATTTATCAGGTTTTGCTACAGGCAGAGAACAGCCTGTGAAATTCCTGCCGATATTTGGAGCTCATCTTGTAATAGAAGAAAATGTTGATGCTGGAATTGATGGAATGGAATAAGAAAGGAAATGAGTACAGCGCCAAAAATACGTTGCGGTATGTAAGCCTTATCTCTGGCATAGCAAAAGTCAGGAGGTTACACGCCACCGATGGTGCATAACAACCGATCAAAACAGCTGCAATAACAGTCACCATAAACATGGTCTGTTTGTCTCTTCGTGAAAAAACTCTACGCTGATTGTCATCTCCAACCGACTCCGACCTCCACTGGGCTTGTTGCTTGATTTTCACTACTAGAATTACAGTTAACAGAAGAACAACCACAAAGGAAATCATACCTGATACAGCACTCAGAAAAAAAGAAATACCTTGAAACTGCGATACGTTGTCTTTGAATTTCAGGCCCAGCAAACTTTGGTTTCTTTCAGGATAAAATTTCCAGTCGATGTAAATTGAGAAGTATTCTGGCATGATAGGCAACAAACTCAGTAGACCTATACAGACTATGACTATGGCAGCTCTCCGTGGTGTGATGAGTTGTTTGACTTTGAGTGGGAACAGAATACAGAAACATCTCTCTGCTGTGACGAAGGCGGTGATCCATCCCGTAGTGCGGGAAAAGTAAGAATGAGGAAAAGAGCCGGTCAAACGCCGGATTTCACTGGCCACGAAGGGAATAGGTGAATTGTTAAACAAAGGATTCACACAGAGTCCATACCATTCTAGTGTCAACAAACCGCCTAGGTCAGATATGGCCAGAGCAAAAAAACTGATATTGACAGTTGTGGTGAAGCCTTGTCGAGAAAACACTATGGCGTTGATGACGTTGGCCAATAGACCAAAAAGGCCTATAATATTGCTGATGATAACATTGTTGACAATTTGAAATATCTGTCTTTGATTGTCTGTCAGTAACTCTGTCCCTTGTACTGTTTTCTCCCAGTGGTGAGCAGTAGGCAGACTGGTGGAAACATGGCTGGAGAAAGCCATCTCTGGTTTCAGAGTAAGGTATTTTTCTGCTGAATTCTAGAACTTTATCACCGGTGCTAGTTCGTGAATAATGACTGTATATGTGTGTTTGTGTGTGTGTGTGTATGTTTGAGAGAGAGAGAGAGAGAGAGAGAGAAACAAATGTAGTAATTGTGCAATATCTTAATCGTTGAATATGGAAGTGCATATTGTGGAGAGAGTGACAGAGCAAAGGAAATACAGAGGCATAGTCTACACTGTGAAATTTATGATGATTCAGATTATTTGAGTTGAGACATTCATCAAGATAATTTAATTTTCAATATGTAAAATGGCTGTGGCAAACTCTATGGATATAGCATGCATTACCTATGTGTCAATCTCTATCTGGGATAGGCAATCAAACAGCTGAATAGAAATATATTATATATAGCATTTTGTGATGACAGATGTCTCTCAAAGTTGGATGTTTTCCGATGGAGAAAAGACAAGATATCCTCTACTTTAAGATGTTATTTTATATTGTGTCGTGCTGAGAATTTAGCTGTCCTACAAAATTTAAATCTGAATAATATTCTATCACGCTCATTGTTACAACAAAGTCCAGCCCGTACGAAACAAAGAAATGATCACGTCTTATTTATTTATTTTGCATTGTGTTTTCCTTATTTATATAGAACAGAAATTCCTCCTTTCGCTCTCCAAAATCTATTACAGAAATGAGTGACCATTCTTTAATACTAAAAATAATATGAGGTTCCCATAATTATACCTAACATTTTCAAGAAATGTCAGTTGTAGTCTAAAACAATGCCGGATGAATAGTTTTCTTCTTTATTATATTTCATTTGGAACGTACTTCAAGTGTATAGTTAAGTGGCACTTGGGCCCTGCTAAGGTTAAAGATGTCAAACTGAAAATGATTACCTCAGGTCACGCGAACAGCCAAAGGTGAAGAGTTCACTGGCCCGATTTTTGGAACTCAATTTTCTTGAAAATACAGCCTTCTTAATTGGATCGTTATGGGGTTGCTATCTCTTAGAGGAGATGAAATATGATCATTTTCTCCCATGTCAAGACTCCGAGGGTATTATTGAATAATGATAGTCTTCTCCGTTTTATCTTAGTTTTAAAAATGGCTGTTTATATAAAACTGTGATTGAAGTTATTGTTTACGTCAAATATCCCGGCGTTATATAAGTGTGACGCCCTCTTTAGGCTGTCAGTTCAATAAAATGCCGGTCGTTATCTCGGTCATTAATCCTATTTGTATGTAATTTTATGTCACGATATGTTAGAGACAAATAATAGTGTCCCGTGAAGTGAGATCTTATATTTCTTTTTTGTTTGTTGTTTCTACTTGAAAATGTACTCTTTTGGCTTTTTTTTTTCTTCTCGTTTATTTTTTTTGTCTGTTTGGTTAATTTTTTAAATGTTGTTTTAATACGCAATTCATTTCTTTATTCCTACATTGATTTTTTAAAGACATTTGGCATGTGGACCGAGTATCATATGAAAATAGGCGCAATGTATCGTGCTGATGCGAGTTAAAATCACAACACAACACAGAATCATGTAAAAACTACCACTGCTGTGAAAGTGACATTTGAAGTTATTACTATCAACACCATACATCTAGCACTTAGAGTACAAAATGTTGCAAATTATTTCCTCTGCTTTTAATTGAAAGTTAAGGGGGCAGGGGGGTGAGGCTCGTCCTGAAAATGTTTTTATTATCGTTAGAGATAGACTAATTTAAGTTTTTGTATCGGATTTGGCATATTCAAATTAGAGGAAAGTAGTGAAAAAATCGACTCTTTCCAACTTTTGCCATCTTTCATTTGGAGTCGCTATAATTGTTAGCTTTGAGATGTCCTTCATAAAATATCAGTGGAATGATGAAGTTTTGTGAACATGTTGTTTGGCATAATATTAAACCGTTATATATTTTCAACTCTTCGTATGGGAAAGATCATTTTCTTTAATTTTTATTTAAAATACCATGCAGTGAAATATTAAATTTCACCGTTTTTCATTAGAGAAGGAGGTGTTTAAATTTTTTCTTACCGGAAAAATTTATGTGACGAGATTTTCTCTTCTTTTCTTCTTTCAACCTTCAAGCAGCTTTTTTCATATACTAGCCATCTCTCATGATTGCTGTGTCTTTTGATGATTTTTCTCGCTTTCTGAGCTTGTCTCTTCTCGAATATTGTTCTCCAGCCTCCCCTCCCCCCCCCCAATCATTATAAGATCTCCAATAAGTCACTTCATAGTTCTTGATTACCTATATGTGGCCTCCATATTTTTCCGTGTCAAAACCAAGAGTGTGGTGACCTTTACTATTGGCATAATATAGTCCTGAATTGTGCACTGAAGCAGTGGAAATAAAAGAGACTTTTACTATTGATAGGGCGTAGACGTTCCGTTTAGAGCGGCCGTTGAAAGCTTACGCTGATAATCTGCGTGATGTTTACTTGTTTTCGTCTCAGAGAGGTTACTTTATATCCATCACTGGCATTGGGGCTCAAGATTGTAGAAGAGGTCATAATCAAGTGTTTTGTGTATCATTACTATGGCATAGTCCTCAACTGTGCACTGAAACTGCAGAACTAAAAGAAACTTTTACTATTTATGGGCCTTGGAAGTTCAGTTTAGAGCGCTTACACTTATAATCTGAGTGATCGTGATTTCTTTCCCCTCAGACTGGTAATTCAATGCCCATCATTGGCATTCGGGATCAGAGCGCTCCTAGAAGAGGTCACAATCATGTGTTTTGTGCACCGTTTGTTTATATTCATTCACAAAGTGAGGATCTACCACAGCAGGTAGCAGTCAGAGAGAGCCAAATTGTGGTTGACATAAAACGGATATCCGCTGAATGAGCATGGGTCAAACATGTTTGAATGAACATTTCTACTTTTAGAAAAGGCAGGACTTTTCAGAGAAAACAAAATTCAAACATGTCATTTTCTTAAAAGAAAACCCATATGTCCCCCTCCCCTCCCTTAAACAATGTATTGTTAAAAATGTGTAATGGATGAAAATCCTTGAGAACACCAAAGGAACAACGAGCAAACTGATCTATGTAGTGTTCCTGTCTAGATTGTACAACTCAAATGTCCATGTGACAGATCAGTCCGTTTGGGGATATTGCAGGACCTATTGACTCAGATTTTCATAAATTCAAAAGGAAACAGAGAAAAAAAAATCGCACAAATTTTTCTACGTTTTTTATTACACACAAAGAATCGTAATGTTGTATTGGATCACTATAGCTTTTCCTTTTATCAATTCTCACGAAAAACAAACAATAACAACACTCTCTAACAAACACTTCCG
>JBCEWB010096270.1:0-12285 GCA_039654565.1 Peronia peronii
GTATGTATTCACCATAAGGTTACTTCAGTGGGAGCGAATAAATGGATGGGTTGATGGATGGATGGATGGATGGATGGGTGGATGGATGGATGGATGGATGGATAGATAGATGGATGGATGGATGAATGGAGGGATGATAAGATGGATGGATAGGTGCATGGGTGGATGGATGGATGGATAGATGGATGGTAAGATGGATGGATAGGCACATGGGTGGATGGATGGATGGGCTATGGATGGAAGGTTTCTAAGTTTTTACTTTAAAGTGTAGAGATATTATATGTAAACATGTTGCTGTTGCTGTTACTAATGTTTTAATTGACTTTGTGCTTTTGTTATTGATATTCTAGTGGTTGTCTTTTATTTGTTTGTTTATTTTGTGTTATATGATGCAGATGCAAATAAACAAACTAATAACTGAAGCTCGCAAAACAAAAAGTACCCAAGCTCGAGAAAACCTATGTGAAATTTTTTTTTTTAAAAGTGGGGGTAAAAGGGGGGGAGGGGGGGGGGAGGAGGAAGAGAGAATAAGAGTTAAACTTTATCATGCAAGTATCCAAACTTCATAAAATGTGAAACCAGAGTGAGTAGATTAAAACGTAACGTCAAAAAAAAAAAAAAAAAACAAAGAAAGAAAAAAAGAGATGTATTTTTTTTTTCAGAGATTAGTCCCCTTATAAAAAGCTTAATTACTTTTCAATTTAGGTTTTATAATGTCTGTGGAATAAGGTGGCTATTTAATGAATGGCACCTATATTTTCTGGTACTCCTCCTATCACAGCTCTGATTGAGGACATTGGACTGGACCCTTACTTAAATAACACTGCATGGAAAAATGACTATCCAACCCTGAACAGTGCATGGGACAGCTCCTCCTTCAATCTGCAAGATCTCATCACCAAATACTTGGCAGTTTACATTAACCCACTCTTTTCCATAGATGTTGGTAGGACTCTAAAGGAACCAGATACGAAGTTACTAGTTGTAAGACCATTGGTTTTGGGTTTTTTAATTGATTTTTTGTGTGTGTGTTCAGCCCATAGGCATACTATTAAATAAACTTGGGTGCAACATGCGTCTACAGACAGAAGGTCAGCCGGCCTAATGCGCATGTGTGGAAATGGCAATCAGCTGTGTTTACCTGGGAAACCAGGTCTAACATGACATTTTTTTTTTCATGCAAAGATCTAGACTTAGATTGGTCAAAATAAGTTATTATTATTACATAGATTATTTATTTATTTATCCTCATACAATAACATAACCGAAGCAAAACAAAACAAAACAAAACACCTATCTTACCTGCAAACAGTGATCAAAAAGATGACAAAGCTATCACAACGTGGGAAAGCAAGCAGAGGATAAACGGATGTTTACAGAACTGTAATTTGCACGGTATGACGTCATATCACATATGTGCAACAGTCTGGCTGATCTTCTGTCTGTAGATGCAAGTTTTGGGTGCACAGCTGCAACTTCCGGTCCATTTTTAACATGGCGTCGACCGAACTGCGCTATGGAAGAAAGTGCATATAGCAAGAAAAAACATTAGAAACATAGAGTGGGTAGAAAAGTATGACTACAACTCTTCACGATAAGTAATAGACAAATACATTAAAAATCTATTGATACTAGATGCCTCCCAAATAATATTAGTAGTGAGTAATGTTAATGATTGAATTGCTGAGGAAAACAAAGTTAATGACAACAGTTGACATGAAAAGGAGACTAAATGAAGATCTACTGAAATTTGCCACACATGAGACCTGATGCTAATCAGTGAAAAGAGGGAAGGCAAGAAAGTGAGAAGCACAAAAACTATCAGACAAATGAGTGTTCTCTGCCAAAACACAATATATATATATATATATTATATAAACACACATACACAAGGCAAAAAACTTACCATCTACAGGTTGCCCTCACTCCAGTTTAAAAAAAAAACGGACCAGAATCAGCATACTTTTTCTCATTCTTTTTTGATCTTGTCATGCCTATCTTTAGATGGTACCGAGTGAACTGACAGCCACAACAGAAATGTTCCTCTCGTGACAAAAGAACAAATATATGAGAAAAAGTGACAAGAAGAGACCAAAAAAGAAAAAAAAAAACTGTGTTTGAAGAGCTGAAGCAGGTGCTCATTCTTCAGGATGATTTGTCACAATGAAACTTTGACCTAGAGACCCTACCTTAGACTGAAACTGAAATGAAAGCAACCAAACTAAAACTTCAAACAATGATACCTTATTCTGACAACCTAAAGTCCGAGGCCATCTCCTTGCGTTTTTGTAGTGTCCAAGGTTATATGAGTGTGTACGCAAGCATTTACATGTATTACACTTAACACCAAAAGAAATAGGGATCTTATTTGTTAATCAATGTGTCTTGATTCATTTTTTTGCCTTTGTATACTCTTTTACAGTAGCACCTCATTTGTTTTTCTACTCATACATTTACAACTCCAATAATTTGACTTTCCTCCATTTTGTCTTTATGTGTTTTGTTTTAATTCATCCATGTTTTGTTTTCTTACCACTTTGCCTTCCTTCTTTCGACTGATTCACTGCTTAGCATCAGGCCTAATGACATAAATTTTAATAAGCCTTCCTTTATTCTTCTTTCTGTATCAACTGTTACCATCTATATATTTATTTTCCCATAATCAAAAACACTACTTTATTATTCAGAGGGCATCTAGGTTCTATAAGCTCTAAATATATTAAGCGTGTCAGTCATGGCAAAGAGTTGTATCATAAATTTCTTACCAACCCCATGTTTTTAAATTTTTTTTCCTTTTTGCTATGCACACTTCTCTGCAGAACCCGGTCGATTCCCATGGATAAGCGACATTAAGCTCATTCAGTTTGGTCCATAGCGAGATGGCGAGATACGCCGGGTCTAGTTATTAATAGTATGTCTATGCACTGTAGTGATTGAAGAGGGCTGCAGTGTGTTTGGTCCTTAAGTAAAAGGTCTATTATTTTGGATAAGGTAAACGTATGTCTGTTTCTTTGTTATGTATGTAGTTGGATTATGGTTCTCTGCTGCTGGATAAACACCACCTGATACGCGAGAGCAATGACTCTGTGCTTGTCGCCTTTGAGACCTACATAACAGAATTGGCTGTAGAACTTGGAGCAGACAAAACAGTGGCTAAGGAAGATGCTAGAAATCTCATTGAACTTCAAAGAGCATTATCTAAGGTAAGAATAGGCATTAAAGGAATAACGTATTGTGCTAATGAGATCGGCTTTTAAGTTTTCCCTCCTCATCTCATTTGCATGTTGGGACTTTTCAGTCAGCTCTTGGCTATTACACCATTGCTTACTCCAGTTGTTTATATTTCTTTTTTTTTTCTAGTTATCCATTCCATTAACCATCTCCTTACTCTACATCTGTCCATCTATCCACCTTTCTATCCATCCATCATCTTTCCATCCATCTCCCATCCGTCCATCCATCTATCCATCCATCCATCCATCCACCCACCCAAAATCCATCCATCTATCCATCCACCCAGCCATTTATCCACCTATTAATGAATCCACTTATTAATTCATCCATCTATCCATTCATTGGTTTTACTGGCAAGGTTTATTTCGTCTTTCAACCTCCTTCCTGGTGGTTATCGGTTTACTGACTTTTTATGATAAGCTGAATAATGGGTTTGCCTAGCTTTTATGCCTTCATCTGTCACACCTTTTCATTTACGATGATATGATTCATTTGTCCAGCTCATGTTCCCAAAAGGACAGTCAAGACATGCTCATTATCTGAACATTCCGATTACCCTGGAAAAGCTGGATACTGATTACCCAGAGGTAAAAATTCAAATGATGAAAAAAATGTTTATTCAAATCTCAGAACTTACAATTTTTAAATGTTTAAAATGACATTTTTTTTTATTTGAATGTTTAACTCAGAACTGCAAGTCAAGCCTAAAAATTATTTCAAACACAGAATTCTGAATCTTAACATCAACCTTATAATTTCTGCCTTAGAATTCAAAAATCCTATCTCTGATTTCAGAACTCATATATTAAGGCAAGGCCATGGTTTAAGCTAGATATATATATATATATATATAGAGAGAGAGAGAGACTGACCGAAAACATTACATATAGTAAGATTTCGTCTTGTTGGCTATAGTACAACAGTTTTTGAGCCAGAAATTTGACCAAAGCCAGTGACATTATTTTCTTTTGCTTTTAGCTCACTGTATAGATTTCTGCTGTGTCTCTCTCTCCCTCTCTCTCTCTCTCTCTCTCTCTCTCTCTCTCTCGTGTCACATCTGTAGCAGACATCGAAGAGCATTGCACAAAAGGCCTCTTTGTTGTCAGTTCTCCCTATCGGTTTAGTGTTGGAGAATGTCTTGTTGGCCGTGCAGCTTTTCAAGCTGTCAACATACAAGCATAATATGTTGCTCTCTGTCGTCCCAGGCTCATCGTTCTCTCTTCACAGACTATTTCTTTTTCTGGGTAAATGTTCTAGCTTATGTAAAAAAAAAAAAATAATAATAAATAAAATAATAAAAACTTGCCTCTCCTTGATTCTTTTGATAAGTGATTAGTAGCCTATCACTAACCAAAACCAATACTTTCTTTCCCAGTTGGCTGTTTTCTACAGCTAGGCTATTTACATAAATTGTGGTAGCGAACTCTCTGCTTGACAAAAATATGCTCAGTTGTAGGAGGCTCGGACTTAACTGCACAATTATGTGACCACCTTGAAAGCACTGATGTTAAGGCAAACCTGTGCAGCATGTGGCCAACTCGAGTATTACTTTCATCAGTTCAATGAAGAACAATGTGAAATCATAGCCTTAAACAGGTTTGAATGAATGCAAGCTGTTTGCAAGGGAAAAGAAACTTATGAAAATGAAAGACGGAATAACTAGTGGAAAAGTAGGCAGCAATGAAGGCCAGAATCAATAGGACTCACCAATATCCGAAGAATTCCATCGAACCATGACCTTGGCCTTGCCTGGGCCGCAAGTTTGCCTCACTTCTTGGCTTGAGCTTCTTGCGGTGGCTGGAAAATTTATGATTAAAACTCTTCTCTAAGAGTGACAGAGTTAATACATTAAAGCTTAGTAAATCTAGACGCCCTCCAAGTAATAATAGTAGTGAGTAGTGATTAGTGTTAAAGATTTAATTACAAAGGAAAACACCAGAAATCCTGCCAGGCTTTTCTGAAATCTTATATTCTACTGTTATTAGAACATTCCATTGGATATCCAGTATGTGGCTGTCTATGTGCACAAGATTTTGGTCTGAGGTCTCACATGAAGATACACAAATGAACAAAGACCTAAGCTGAACTTTAACGATGACGATAGCAGGCATATTTACAATCTTACATAATTCCTTTCACCAGCTGAGATCATGTAGTATCTGCTGACATCAAGGAAGTTGAACTGAGAAAATCAAAACATAAAAAACTGAGAGGAAAGAAGACAACCAAAAAAAAGGAAGAATAAAAAGGAAAAGAATACCACAAGAAACGATGAAGAAGAGATGAAAAAATGAGCGTGTGAGAGAGGGGAAAGAAGGGGGAAGAAGTAAAACTAAAGGAACAAAAAGAGAGAGGATGGAATGACAGACATAGAGAGAACAATCAGACAGATAGACACACACACACGCATAGACAGTGTGGTAGACAGATAGATGGACAGTAGACAGACAGACAGACCAGAAAGGTAGGGAAGACAGACACATAGACAGACACATACAGAGAGAAAAGAAAGTAAAGTTACAAGTAGTCATCAGTGTTCCAGTTGCCATTTTTGTCCATCATAGCTGGACATCGTACGTGCTCTGAAGGCGCTTTTCGCTACAGCCAACATCACGCTGAGTAATAATGACGTCATCCTCAACTTTTTTCCCGACTACATCGGAAATTTAACCACTGTCCTCGGCCAGTTTGACAATAGGTAAGCTCTACTGTTTACAAGTAAAGTTAGTGATTGAGACAGAAAAACTGTCAGCTATCCATCCATTTCATTATAGATTAGAAATCATCTTAACCCTTCCAGTGCTAGAGATAGACACATTTTAATGACAAGAGACTCACACTTAAGGTGTTAAGTTTAGTACTGTGTTAAACAGTCAGACAGTTTAGAAGAGGTACAGGCATTGGTGTATTCTCGTCATGTCATCCATTTGTATAACACCGCAGTAGTAGATAAAACTAAATATCACTTCAACTACTTTGTGCACAAACAAAATTATCGGTCAGACGGAATATATGGAAATTTCCTTGATTGTCCAAGACATTTAAATGTATTTGTTGATCTTTTCAAACTTTTAAAGAGAAACGCAATGGCAAATTCAAGAACGGTGAGTGGATAGATGGCTGACTGAATGGATGGATGGATCAATGGATGGATGGATGGATGGTTAGACCAATGGATCAATGGATGGATGGATTGATGGATGGATCAGCATATGGATGGATCAATGGATGGATGGATTGATCAATGGATTATGGTGGATGGATTGATGAATGATGGAAGGATGGATGGATGATGACGGATGGGTGGATGGATGGATGGATGGATTGATGGATGATGGATGATGGATGGATGGATGAATAGATGGATGGATGGCTTAATAGATGGATGGATGGGTGAATAGATGAGTGGATGGAAAGAGGGAAACAATTGGGTAGACATTCTGTCATATTTTTTTTATTGTTCAGGGTGATCCAGAACTTGTTTGGCTTCTACTATGCCAATGATAAGGTGGAGAAGTTGACCAAAAGACTAAGACAGAGTAGACTGGATTTGGATAAGGTAGGTAGAATTTATCTGCTTGCAGTTTTTGTTTCTATAATCCTTCCAGTCCCATCCAACTCATATTAGAGTGTTGCCAACATTCTACCTCATATGATGATGAAGATGATAATGATTGCAGCACAATTTTCGGTGATGTCACTCTTAGAAATAAATATTAAAAACCTATATATATGACAAACGAATAAAATAGTCTGACAGAATAACAGTCTTACATATATTCATTTGATTTGACCATTGTAAATTAGCACCTCTTCAGATGAACAAAGTCCTATGGCGACGGAAAAAGCGCGAAGGTGGCAGTTTGAGGAGCTGGAAGCTGCTAGCGTGATTTCTGCATTGAGGCGGCTCACATTAGATGGTCGCTGGCTTGCTGAAGCTGAGCAACAGCAGCTGGAGGCACCTATGTAGTTGTCCGCGCAGCCCTCTTTAGGGATAGGACTACCCGTCCTCGAATGGGAAACCCCTAGAAAAGATGGGGTCAAGAAAGCTTGCCCAGATATTTACCTGGCTGGCCTACCGCAGTCAGTGGGTCTTCATCATATGGTCAAAAATACAAGAAAAGGAAAATGATAATTGCTACCTGGAATGTGAGAACTATGCTTGATAAAGACACAAGACCAGAAAGAAGAACAGCACTCATTGCCAATGAACTTGAAAAATATAGCATTGACCTTGCTGTACTCCAAGAAACAAGGATAGAGGGAGGAGGACAACTTTAAGAGGAGAACTATACATTCTTCTGGAGAGGGAAGAAGAGGGGGAGGAGAGATGCAGGGGTTGTTTTTGCCATCAAGAATGACATTGCAAGCAGTTTGTCCAAGCTGCCCTTCGAGTGTCAGAGAGAATAATGAGCCTGCGAATCCCCATTGGCAAAGAAAGACACGCATCTCTCATATGTGTCTACTCCCCAACCATGACTCACTCAGATGAAGAGAAAAAACAGTTTTACCAGGAGCGGATCAAAGTTGTGGACAAAGTGCCTCTGAAGACAAACTTTTCATCCTGGGAGACGTCAATGCTAGAGTAAGGAATGACTTCACAACTTATGAAGATATTATTGGAAAGTTTGGCAAGGGTAAGAAGAACCTTAATGGAGACCTTTTGCTAAATTTCTGTCCTGCACACCAACTCAGCATTACCAACACCTTCTTCTTCCAACCAAACAAGAATTACTGCACATGGACGCATCCCCACTCAAAACATTTTCATTTACTGGACTAAGTGATAACTCGAAAAGCAAACCTTTCAGATGTACTATGCACAAAGGCAGTGGGAGGAACACAATGCACAACTGACCATTATATGGTTCGAACACAGCTGAAAATGAGGCTGCAGGTAAAGAAGCGGAAAGTACCAAGTGAAGTCCTGAAGAAGCTTGACATCAGGAAGTTTGAAAGACAGGAGCACCAGAGAACCTTGGCATCAGAAATAACCAAAGTCTTAGAAAAGGAGGGAAAAACAGCAGTGTCAACAGACATCAATGAATACTGGAAAGATCTGAAAGAGCCTGTCTACTCAACAGCAAAGCAAGTACTCGGACATCCTGAAAGGAAACCACCTGATTGGTTTCAAGAAAATGAGAAAAAATTCAGCAACTTCTGAAAGAGAAAGACAAGGTTCATAAAATTTATATAAAAGAAAACTCAGAGAGACGCAATGGAAACTTCAAGGCAGCAAAAGCTTAAGTACAGACAAAGATAAGATCATTGAAGGATGTCTGGTGGAATAAGAAAGCAGAAGAAATGCAAGGAATGGGGGACAAAAATAACACTCATGGTCTGTTTTCGGAACTGAAATCTATATATGGACCAAGAACGAATACTTTAGCTCCAGTTAAAACAGCAGATGGAGCTAAAATGTGCACAGATATGAAAGAAATTACAGAAAGATGGAGAGAAGACTTTCACAACTTACTGAACCAGGAGGGATCTGCTGAATTCAATGCTTGCAAGCAGCTTGTCAGGAGACCAGTTAGAGAAGACTTATGCAAACCAATTACCATGGCTGAAGTGGAGGAAAAACAGAAAGGCACACAAAGTGGCAAAGCACCTGGCCAGGATGGCACTCCATCAGATATTCTGAAACCTGGTGGTCCACAACTAAAGACAGAGCTGCTCACTCTGTACAATGTCTGCTGGGAAACTTCAACCCTACCACAAGATTTTAAAGATGCTCTGATTGTTACCATCTTCAAAAAGAAAGGAGAAAGAAGTGATTGCGGGAAACATCATGGGATTTCTCTTTTGACCACCGCATGGAAGGTCCTGGTCAAAATCATCTTGAATTGACTGAAACTTTTTTCAGAGGAAATTCTGCCTGAGAGCCAATGTGGATTCAGAGCTGGCAGATCAACAATAGAGATATGATATTTTCTTTCAGACAACTTCAAGAAAAAACGACTGAACAGCAGCAGCCACTTGACATAGTCTTTGTAGACTTTTCAAAAGCTTTTGACACAGTGACCAGAAAGACATTATGGAAAGTATTAGAAATCTATGGCTGCCCACAGAAAATGATTAACATCATTCAGCTCTTCCATGAAGACAGGAAAGGTATCCATTGGTGGAGACATCAGCGAGGCATTTACAGTTAGTCATGGTGTGAAATAGGGTTGTGTACTTGCATCAACCCTCTTTACACTCTACATAGCAGCAGTCTTGGAGACAATGTCTACCAGTTTGAAGGACGGTGTCTACATCGGGACCCGAACAGACAAAAAACTCTTCAACCTTGCAAGGCTCAGAGCATCAACAAAGACAATGGAACTCTGTGTACGTGAACTCCTATATGCAGATATTCAGCCTCGATAGCCAGTGATCCTGAGGAAATGCAGCAGATTATGGATTGTTTTGCAAGAGCTGCTACTCTCTGCGGACTCAAAATTAATGTCACAAAGACTAACCTCATGTACCAACCACCCCGTATCATCCATATTAATATTTTTAACATTTATTGAGTTCTACAGATAATTGTTTCTTTCTTTTCCTGTATTGCATTAGTTGCCAGTACAAATGTTAAGACATTTGTATAAAATGATGATGGTGTTGATGATGATTATAGTAAATCATTTATATAACATTTTCTTTCATGTACAGCAATATGCTATTTATTTTTATGTTTTCTTTATTGCGCTGAGGAAGAGCCATTAAGATTAAAAATTGGCTAGTGAAATCAACTTATAGAATTTCTACCATATCTAGTTCTTCCTGTTGTTATTTTGTTTCCTTCTGATGCATTTGCTTAGTTTTAGATAGAAAGCCATCTTATATTTTTAGACCTTATATTTTTATAAAATGATGATTAAAGTGATACAAGTGATAGTGGTATTTTCCACCCATAGGTATACAGTGGGAAGAAAAAAGAAAATCCACGTTGGAAGGACTGTTTAGGATTTGTGAGTAAGAGATTTGAGATGTCCACGTCCAAAGAGTATCTGAAGGTTGTTGGCTTCTCTGAGAAGGTCAAGGCAAAAGTGGGTTTTTTGTTTTGTTTTGTTCATTTCTTTTAGTTCCATCTCACTTTATCTGTCTGTCTGCCTGTTTGCCTGACCATCTGTCTGTCTGTCTGCCTTTCTGTCTGACTGTCTGTTTATCTTTTTCTTTCTGTCTGTCTGTCTCTCTCTCCTTCATGTGTGAAAAATGAACAATTTCTTGTTGATACTATGGATAGATGGATGGATGGATGGATGGATCATTGGGTGGATCAATGGATGGATAAATAGATGGATCTATGGATGGATGGATGAATCAACAGATGGATGGATGGATGGATCAATAGATGGATGGATCAATCGGTGGATAAATAGATGGATGCTTGGATGGATGCATTTTATAGTGATGGATGACGGATGAATGAAATATTTCGGCATTGTACTTTAATTTGAACATGAATTAAATACAATTAGATATTTTAAGATGCCCATTTGCCAATAGTATATGTATTCATGAGAAATGATTGAATTATTACAATTAAGGTGAATTACCTTAAAAACTGCCATTTGCTGTTATTATTGTTGTTGTTGTTGTTTTGTTGATGTTGTTATTTATCGGTACTTGGTTTGTTTCGTTTTTGTTTACTTTCATTATCAGTATGCCCAGTCACTTAGACTGCCAACAATACACAGCAATAATACCGCGGAATGGTAGATCCATCGCATTGACTGACTGACTCACTTACTGACTTTCCCACTGGGTTGATTGATTGATTGAATGAATGATTGATTGATTTGATTATCTGATTGATTGATTTGATTATCTGATTGATTGATGGCTATACAGCTGATTGGTATGACTCATGCCAGTAGTACTGAAGTTTGCCTTGTATGTTTAGTCCTATACCTGTTTTGATTTGCATTACTGATCAAATACTCCTCATATTTTATGTGTACCTTGATCCCTTTCGAGTCTTTAACCCTTTGTTTTTAACTTTCTCCTCCACACCTTAAAATAAATGGGCAAACAAACAGACACATCTGTGTTTCACTTCAGTTTGGCTCCATCCCATTATCCACACATGTGGCATCTGTCTTCAAAATAATAAAAATTAACCCTCCCTGCACCTCACCTATGTCTGGACATCTGCTGATGCCTTAGCAACACTTTGAAGATGAGGCCATTAACTTCCACCAGCTCTCCCACTGCTTTTTGAGATTCTTATTCCTATAATATTCTCGGGTGATGTCTTCCCATCTTTCTCTTTATCTTCCTTCTCTACGACTGTCTCCAACTGTGTCTTATAAGATCATTTTTGCAAAGCCAGATGATTGGGACCCACAACTATACTATATCAGTTTTCATTTGTTAACTTAAAACATTAACGGTTGTGAGGTTCTGTAGCTTCCTGGATCCGTTTGCCAATCTCTTTATTTCTTACATGGTCTCTATATAGGTGCAAAAAGAACAAGATGAGGCCACTTATCTTCTCAACTTTGTTTGTTTTTCATTCATCTTTGACAGTCAGTAAATTGCATTCCTATCTATTCTCAGATGTTGTCTTCCTATCCCTTCACTTGTCTTATCTGATTCTGACACTGTCTGGCAAAAACTGTCCTGTGATGTCTTCAATCGGTCATAGGCAGACCAAAGTATAACCTGTAAACAAATAAACTACAATGCCAAAATTATTGTCTTTTCCAGTTGAACGAGATGATTGATGGCACGTTGTGTCAGGTGGAGAAGATGCTTAATGAAGCCTCCTGGATGTCAGAGACCACACGAGAGGAAGCCAATCTGAAAGTATTACGATAATATCACCTTCGTCATGACTGAACCTTTTAGGATGAAAAGTGCCTACATCATATTTTGAATCAAGTTTGAGAAGACCAAAATGAAAAAAAAAAGTTAAAAATCAGCTAGCATTTAAAATGGAAGAACCAAACACCATTAGATGTAACATTGAAGTGACTAGAATGGCATATGACCTCAGAATATTCCTTTCGTCTTTCAGGGGGGGGGGGGGGGGGGGTCCTGAAGGTGGTTTTTTTTTCTTCT